>JARLTB010000059.1:12577500-12757500 GCA_030141615.1 Unio pictorum
TTAGCATTAGGAGCATCAGTGATACAAATTGAGAATCATTACGAGCATGGTTTAATTCTTTTTCTGTCCCTGTAGGGTTCTGCTAATGGTTCAGCGTCATTTAATACGATTAATGTTGAACAGTAACAATAGCTCATCACACGTACAGTTTACCTGCGAACTCATTGCAACACATAACATTTTAATGCAGTGAGAACACATTGCACCACATAACATTTTAATGCAGTGAGAACACATTGCACCACATAACATTTTAATGCAGTGAGAACACATTGCACCACATAACATTTTAATGCAGTGAGAACACATTGCAACACATAACATTTTAATGCAGTGAGAACACATTGCACCACATAACATTTTAATGCAGTGAGAACACATTGCACCACATAACATTTTAATGCAGTGAGAACACATTGCACCACATAACATTTTAATGCAGTGAGAACACATTGCACCACATAACATTTTAATGCAGTGAGAACACATTGCAACACATAACATTTTAATGCAGTGAGAACACATTGCAACACATAACATTTTAATGCAGTGAGAACACATTGCACCACATAACATTTTAATGCAGTGAGAACACATTGCAACACATAACATTTTAATGCAGTGAGAAGCAATTTTCAGATTGCAGTGGTTGAGAAAACGCAGATTGTATCTAGTAAGTGTTTGATAAATGTCCATTAAAAGTTAAAGGTAGAAATATTATCTTGATTAAAAACACTAATATATCTCAAATATAGGCTTCATGTGTCATCAAATAAAATGACCCTATAAACCGCGTTACTTTAAGATTTTATAGTGCCAAATAAAGAAGAAATATGATTTATTTTCGTGTTGTCGTTTTCTCCTTCTACATCACACCGATTTGTAAGTGAAATAACATGTCCAAAATGCAAAGTTTTCATATATTGCAGATACAATTCTTTTTATCCTCTTTTATGTCCTTATTTAAATGGAACCTCTCCGGTGGCTTAGTGGTTAGAGCGTCCGCCGCGGAAGGATAATCGCAATATAGCTCCTTTAAACATACATCTATAATAATGGGGGACCTTATTCACTTCATTTCTGCTATTAGCGTCTGTTTTATCAATCACCTAGGACTTTTAGCTTTGCTTCTACCATCTTTATTTCAGAGTTCTAGAAGCGTTTTGTTAATTAGTTTTGTTATATAGAAATTCTCAGTAGTCCATGCTAGTAACTGTATTTTAAAAATAATTCCATGTGCATGCAAATCGTTTTGCCTCCTTCAAAATTATTGCCATATTCTTCAAAGATAAATTGGTCACAAAGGAGAGTTCCTCAAGGGCGGGATGAAGTAGGATAAGAGCAGTTTTATCTCTTTTTAAATCATCTCTGATATATAGGAAGAGTTTTAGCATAGTTACTCGTGGAGACTTTGAATCCGTTTGTATATATGTAGACACAAATGAGGCAGACAAATCGTTCGTTATATGTTTTAATAATTAAGCACACGTACGTCTTGTGTTCTGTTAGTGCTATTTCGTAGGAGATAAATAGATTGTACTGGTATGCTCCTCAACGGTAATCTGCAGTAAATGAATAAAGACAATTAACTGTATTTTAAAAACAAATAGGTTAATTGTATTTTGCTCGTACTTTTATTTTCATTATCTAACAACGATAAATAGGTTAAAGTCGAAGGATAGAGACGAAGTAATAAAAACATTGCAAAAAACGAACAAATCGTTTCTGAACGAAGTGCAACTGAAAATAAATGTTTGCGAAGGAAAGGACTTCAAGTATTAGATTAGATATTCAATAATAATGATGATACAGTATAACTAATTTTAAAACGATCATGAAACGGACACAGTATTTTGACTATCTCAGTGGGTTAACATTGGGTAGCTGAATTGAACTATTGTCATGTCAATAAAACCAGGCCTTAGTAAGGGACTCGGAAATGGTAATAGTGACGTAGAATATGCCTTAAGATAAAAAGGAATGCAAGTGAGTGAAAAATTAAATTTCAATGAATTAAATGAACCAAAATAGGAGAAAATGCACCAAGAAAGGTCAAAATGACATACAATATTTTTTGAGTTCTGATAAAATAATATTTAAAAGAGAACCTTGCAGACTTTGCATCACATGCATTATGTTTCTTTATATATCTTACTGGGAAATATAAAATTTTCAAAATTTAACAAGCTCTTTAGGTGACAATGAAACAAGTTTTTTAGATAACATAGAGATAATCATATAAAAGTTATCGGTGTGGTGAAATCTTATCGACTTCATTTTGAACGCTTCTGGTCAATCAAGGTTGCACCAGCTGTCTAACTAAATTCGGTACAAGGAAGTTTTGACACTACTACTGCCGACGTTTCAAGAACTTTCCATCTTTGATAATGCGTAAACATACCTTACTAATAAAAAATTTGCATATATTGAAATTTTTGTAGAAACGTAAAATACGCCTAACACCTACGTTAATTAGAAGATCTGGTTACCACGAAATATTTTGTACCACGGTATTTCTGAATATATTACGAAATGTAACACGGTATACCGTAATTATTTTTTAAACCAATAATTTAATATTCTGGATTAAGGGCCTGGGCTTTTGGGTAAATTTGCGTCTCTCAAATAACTGAAACAAATATCTTCTATAGGTTTATAGCCTATTATATCCATTATTGCTTTTGATGAAAAGCAAATTGTCTTGAGATAAAATGGAAAGAAAATCGCCTGTAAAGATATTATCAGCCCCCACCCCACCCCACCCCAAAAAAAAAATTAAATGGTCAGTACCTGAATTTTATATGTGTATCTTAATTATGGTGCTTGAACACTAATTAGGGTGGGTTGATTAAGCATGTAATCATTTAAAACCCTGTAGAATACTCTATGGTAAATATGGAGATTTCGTTCATCAATAGGAAGTTTACTGAATCTTAAAATTTCCTATCTGTACACAATTGAGTTAATACGCTAAAGAAAGGAAAGTCAAAACTGAATTATCTAGAGAGCCCGGATGATGAATGATTACTGTATAATGTTGCTATGCGGGGTATCTCGGACAAAGGTAACTATTATTACTCGGTTCAGTACTCATGAATGTATTCACAATCTACTTTATGGCATGTATTCATCGATCATTTAGGTGGTAGTATAAGAGTAAGATTTATTCATTCGTCGTTTTTTAAATATAAAATAATTGTTTACATCATATAATATGAGCATGTTGATGATGTTCTACGTATATACTTCGGCGACAGTACAGTGACTAATGAGGCACTTACGCCATTTGTGATGTGAAATATTTTTCCCATTACACGTTGCTCTTGATGTGAAATATTGCACCAATTACACGTTGCTCTGTTTACAGTCCAGTCCGGATAACCATCGCCAAGAATTTCAACGTGAGTTCGCCTTTGAATGCAATTTAGATTAACATATGATTTATTAGGACTTGGCCCAGATGAACGTTGACTACTGAGAAACAAATGCAGCGACTATATGGGAAAACTGATTGTGATAGCAGCCCTGTCATTGTCATATCCATCAAAGTTTAAATTGGTATCCCATTATTTATAATTGGCGTATCGTGTATGATGTCTTAAAAATATAGCTCTGCAATTAATATTGACAACATTTAGATTAAAAAGAATTTAATTGAATTTTGAACATTTATTAAATGCATACATATTTTAGTAACAGTTATAATGTTTATAGTGGGGTTGATACACTTTATGGTCAGTATGTACTGTTACGTATATTTGATTTCAATGATTTATTTTTATTGTTTGTTTGTCAGATTCAAATTTGATTCATTGGGATATATTTTTTTTAGAAAGTGGGATGACATGTACTCTTAGGAAACAACACCAGGTGTTGACCTCATTTCTGACCTGGCTTCAGAGTTGTAAACAAGCTTTTTAAATGATTCATTGATTCCAAGGACATGATGGAGCTTTGTTATAAACATCTTTCTAGTTTTAGTTGGGTTATACGGTGTGTACGTGATTTTTTGAACGTAAATTTGTTCTAAAAGATTCTAGAAGATCAAGTGACCCCTTCCTTGTTTACGTAAAAACAGGTATATAAATTATGTTTTGGAGCGAACTATTTAGTAGACGTTTGGCTGTTAGAATATTAAGTTGTGTCGTTTTGAGTTATTTTAAATTACCTGGTATTGAAACTTATTTCAATTCGTTTGGATCAAGAGGATTTATCTGGAAAATAATTGTGCTCATTGAATTTCATTACCAAGAACTGACTTCATCACTTGACATCGTCTTCCATCTTCGATGCTTCACCAAGATTCGAACTGGGAATTATTAGGACATTTTATTACCAGGACGTTTGCAATTTCTCTAGTGGATAATATTTTGAATTATTTTTGGATTCATTTTGGAATTGATTCTGAAAACCGTACGTTTATTTTTCTTTTCTGGAAAATATTTGTGCTCAATAAATTGTTTATTAAGCTTTTACAAGCTTGTTATTTTCACTCTTTCTATGTTACTGTTTATTCGAGCCTAAGCACGTAACAGTACGTATTCAACACCTTCTACAAGTTGCATCGGTCGATATCTAATTCCGTCCGAAAAAATAATCAAAGTCAGAATATGATCTTTATTCAAAACATACGATGATATCTTAATAGTTAATGCTGTGATTGTATGTCATCAACACTATGTACCGTTGTTTCAAGCAGTCAAATTAGATGCATCTTTAGGGTGACTATTTGACTAACACACCAATGCATGTAAGTCGTTTATAAACATAACTCTATGGTACGTAATAAAAGGATGGAGATGAAAGTCCTATAGTACAGCATACTCGATTTGTCTACTAAGCTGATCTGAATTGTCCGAGAGTGAAACACCACACATAAAAACAGGTCAAAGGCCAATTTTACTCTGTCTAGTATTTATTAGTAGTAATAATTGTTAACTGACACTCTAAACATTACACCAGAAACGTTTAATTCAGACCGCTTGAATTAATTGTGTAAGACAGATCTTAAAAGGTTAAATAATAATAATAATAATAATAATAATAATAATAATAATAATAATAATAATAATAATAATGAGGACTTTGTATATCGCCTAATCTTTAGAATCTCTAAATGATCGCCTAATCTTTAGGATCTCTAAGTGTTCTTTACAACATATATAACAATATGACTATAGAAAAACAAAACACGAAGCAAACACCATGAAATTAGAACACATAAAACATGCTTAAAATTATTAAGGTAGGTAACATTATTAGGTCTTTAAATTTGTTCTTGCAGTCAAAAAAGGTGAGTTTTAAGAGCACTCTTGAAAGGGATCACTGTGTCTTTGTGTCTGATTTCAATGGGCAATTCATTCCATGCTGCTAGGCCCTGGTATGCAAAAAAACTTTGTACATATGACTTCATTTTCATAGTGGGAACAATGAGTATACGATTGTCAGAAGAGGAGCGTAAGTATCATTCTGGTGTATACACATAGCTGAGGCCAGATAGGTATGTTGGACTGGTGTACATAAGTGAAACGTAGCACAGAGAACAACTTTTGTGTTTGATTCTGAATCGAATGGATAGCCAGTGTAGGGTACAGAGCAGCAGAGAGGTGTGCTCCGATCGCGGTACTCTAAAGATGATCGGAGAAGATGTGTTGGGAACATTTTGAAGTTTCTGGAGTAGATATTGAGATAAGTAGATAAGAACCAGACAGAATTGAGTTACAATAGTCCAGTCTTGAAAGTACTAATGAACACAACTGTTTTAGTGGCATCATCTGAAAGATATTTGCGAATGAAGCTGATGATTCTTAGCTAAAAAAAAATGCATCCTACCATATATTCCTGACATGGTGGTGCAATGTGAGAGTACTTTCTAAAGCAACACCTAGGTTTAGTACTGACTGGGTAAATTTATTGTTGGTGTAAATGACATTTATTGCTTGAAGTACAAGATGTGAATTAGAACGTCGTTGTGTTGTGATCAGAATGGCTTCAGTTTAATCATCATTCATATGCAGCTTGTTACATGCCATCCATGATTTTACATCAGAAATGCACCTCTATACTCCTTGGATGGTAGCATCAACTTCAGTTGGGTGGCTAGATTTATATATTTGGGAGTCATCAGCGTACAGTTAGTGAGACATTGGGTGATCATCTATGACATTTGAGAGCGGCTGAGTGTAGTGTATAAAATGAAGAGAACACGCCCAAGAACAAACCCCTGTGGAACACCACAACATATATCAACTTGGCAGGTGTCTATTCTTTTTGGCAGATACAATTTTGTCCTTTTGACTAAATAGGACTTGAACCACGTGAGTGCCAAATACATGACGGAGACGGTGAACTAATATATCATGGTCGATTGTGTCAAATGCTGCAGACAAATCAAGGAGGGTAAGGACTGTAATCGTTATGCTATCCAAAGCAGAGAGAATGTCATTAACTACATTCAGAGGAGTAGTTTCAGTACTGTGGCAAAGGCCATATGGAGACTGTACATTAATTAGAAGAACTGTCTGAATTCAAATGAGATACAAGTTGGGTTGAAACAATTTTGTCGAGATTTTTTCTATATGAACCGGAGATGAGAAACTGGGCGGAAGTTCTTTAAATTGTTATGGTCGAGTGTTCGTTTCTTCAGCCGAGGCTTTACACTGACAGTTTTAAAAATGATGAGAATTTTCCGAATGAGAGATAGATATTAATAACATCAGTTAAAGAATGCAATATCTAGTCACTCAAGCAGCCCTGATGAAGGAAATGGATCAAGTTCACATGACTTTGGTGGACTCTTCATTACGATTTTCCGTACTAAATCCATAGAGACAGTTTCAAATGCTCCTAACGGTTGTTGCTAATATTCTGTATCGCATCTGTATGGTGACGACGAGTCAATTGAAATTGTGTTTTCAAGCGTATCTTTAAGAGTTTGTATTTTGTCATTGAAGAAATTTGCAAATAGGTCTGGAAGGTATTTTGGAGAGAAGGCAGATGTAAGTGGTGTACATTTGCTCCTTAACATTTGTTAGTTCCCTCGTAAACATTTTTGCAACTGGAATACTCCATGATGTTAGTACTGTAGTGGGATAATTTGGCTAAATGGACTATGTGTTTGACGTTCTTCTTAGCGGTTTCATAGATTTGTTTACGAAGGGTTATTCACTGTTAGGACCAGATAGCATATAATGCAGAGGTGATATTGATGCGCGTTGGTAGGATACAAGGGTGGATCGCAGAATATTATCATCAGGTCTATACAAATCCAGTCTAAAATGTGACCATGCTTATTGATGGGTTGGTTAACTGACTGTTTAAGGTTGAAAACAAGAACTGAATCTAGGAGTTTTGATGTGTATGAGTTTCCTGGACAGTCAAAGTGAAGGTTAAAATAGCCAAGAATAATCAGGTTGCTACCTCTCGAATTTTAATACTACTGAAGAGTTGAACTTTTATACTTTAAAGATTATCTAAGAATCAAAGTTATAAAATGAAACTTTAAGAGAAACCTAAAGCATTTCTAATTCAATCCAAAATAATCATAAGAGAATGTTATGCAGAAGTAACAAAAAATCAAATGTTCCGAATGACTTCAAGACTCTTGAATGTACTAGTCTGCCAACAGTATTGATGTATCAAAATGGTATTCTCCAGAATGTCTTTTATTAAACTCACAAAAGTCCCGGAATAATATCTTAGTCCAAAAATCACTTTTAAATTCCAACAAATAATTTAAACAAATGTCTCATCTTAAATTATCTCTAAAACCAACATTAACCATATCTGCAGACTAACTTTAAAGTATAAAATAGATATCCGAAGTAAGAGTGGGTCCAAAACAGGAATGATTTAAATGCTCAGTTTTCAATACACTCCAAGAATCTATTACAACTATATGTCGCAATACACCCCGCATGACAGACCGTACTGCTCAATATAATAATTCATAATTATATTCACATGACCTACGTCGTACTACTAAACTACCTGACAATGTAAAGTGCCATAACAGTGTATCTACACTTATTCAGTTTATTTCTTGGTTAATGAGAATAAATATTCAAAATACGAATGTAACAAAATCCGATTGAAAATTTTTAGGTAATAACTGCATGGGAGCCGATCTAACATCGCGTTTGCACCTCTTTACGATAATAACCGAACGCAACTGCCGACGACTTCTCCAAATTGTTGTCTATACTGGTAGTATACAGCTATTAAAACATGAATGTCGAGACAAACTGGACTGAACAATGGATGGTGTGTTATATATTGTACGCCTGGTATTCATTGCAGACACTTCTGACCTTCTCTATGTCACAACAACATACACATTCCCTTGCTGTGGGCATTACCAAACAATGTCCGCAATTACACCTAAAATAGTTTTATTTAATGCATAGCGCTGTGCTTATCAAATTTATTCATATATGTATGAAAACATCAACAGCACAGTACAATGACACAAACTGACTACAGTCAGGAAAAGGTAAAACATTTAGTACAGCACAGTACAGTTAAATTAGACATGAAAGAGATGAAAGAAAATAGAAGCTGCAAGTAGATGACTACCACAGACAAAAAGGGTTTATTTCATAGTTTATAACATACACTATTAGTATACATATGAGAAATTCGAAATTTTAATTAATAATGCAGTGTACAAAATATTAATTCAATTTTGCTATCATGTGTCAGTAAATATCATGCCTATTTCAACGGTTGTGCAAAAGAGGACCTCCTTTCCTAGGAATCTTAAGTACTTCTAAATCGTATCAATTTGTTCACAGGTTTTCGAAGCTTACAACTGTGATCCGATGTACCTTTTACTTATCAACGTATAAATACGACTCTACCCATGAAATGCAATACACTCGTACGTCCTTTATTATAAGTGAGAAACAAATTAATTTGTAAACGAACAGGATAATGTTGAACAGCACTGCAAATATCGTCGGATACATATGTTTATCGTAACTTCGGCCGTATACATATTCAGAAAACAATTTCCATGAATTGTCCGTCAGTTTATCTTGTCTTCGTCATCTTTATCTGCATCTTCGGATTCGTCGGTATTAGAAACATAGGGTTCAAACTAGTTCGAATTAATTTGATCATCATTGAGTTTGACTTTCTTTGGTGCCGTTCACATATGCTCAACCTCAAATCTATAAGTAAAAGGGAAGCATTCGGATGTGAAATGAAAGGAGGAGAGGGCAGAAAACTCAGTCGGACCATCCCAGTTTGCTCTTTGATTTTGTACAAAATCTGTCCACCTACGACGAAGTGATTGGTCCTTCGGGAAGGAATGCATGGAAAACCCATCAGAATGTGTATTCCCACAATTTGCTGTAACACACCTGACCCCGCTGCCCTTGCTTGACCCTCAACGATGTGCTTTTGGCATGATTGTGATGATAAAATAACTAATATGGAACGGAAAACGTGCTTGGTTTATGTTTCGATACAAACGGGAGTAAGGCGTGTTTTCATAATGTGACGTCAGGCGATCTATGCTCTCCGGAAATTACCGAGCGATAAAATTGGTCTGATGTGTAATATTTTCGAAAACACACCTGAGCGTATTTCTCACTTATTATGGAGAATGTTTCCATCGGGTTTGTTTATACCACTTCCAGACTTTATTTTCTATTCAAATAATACTGAATTTTATTTACTTTATCAACGCTGGTATGGCACTTTAAAACAACAAATAACTCCAAACTCGAAAATTGTTTATTATTAGAAACAATATCTATTTCTAGATCATATGCAATCTACATGTACTCCTATACTTTAAATTAAAATGTACAAAATTGACAATGTAATATATATATATATATATATATATATATATATATATATATATATATATATATATATATATATATATATATCGCTGAACATACATTGTTGGTTTTGACATTGACATGCAATGTATTTTTGCTATAAACCTTGGTATTGGTCCTGTGAAACGGGACATTTTAGTACGCTATTATTTATATTAACAACTGGCTGGTTACCTGACACAATAACAGCTGACATAGCATTTAATGTTGTTTCTTTAGTGTATACAATCATATGCATTTTAAGAGGCATGTTGCAATTTAATTTTTAAAAATCTCTTTGAGCTATCTTGATTCACTGTTTGACAAAATCTGATAAGCCGTATAGATCCGAGCTACCACTTTGTTTAGTCAAGTTTCTGTCTTTAATTAATTTGTTATCCTGAATTTTACAATTTTCAATGAAAATAAAAATACGTTAAACATTAGTTTTATAAAGTTCAGTGTTTTTTTTTGTTGAAAAAAATCTTTAAAAAATTAATTTATCAATGTTTTCATTTTAAATTTATTTTAAATAGATTTATGTTTGTATAAAATATAAATATTTTTGCATTACAATAAAAATTGTAATGCATTAAAAGTCAAAATAATTGATAAATAAGGAAGATATAACAAATGTAGTATTTGCGTCTGAAAATAACATTTTCCAAAGCTTGTACTCTGTGCAACATCTGCACAGCTCACTTTTAACAGCTGTAACACACCTTGTTTGCTATGAAATCCGAAACGACCTCGTGTGCCAAAATTAAAATAGGCATGGCATGCACAAACAAAATTTTACTAAAGTTTGTCATAAATAATTTGGCCTGATGAGTATCAGTTCTTTAGAATACGTGTATACGACCATTAGGGTGTGGTTATTTGTGTCGGGCAGTGCACACTGAGTAATGCGACGTTGATGCTGATCCGAACGTGTGAATTAATACCCACCGCGCGTTGTTTTGTTTCGATTCGTAGTCCAGCCTCTCTTAAAATGCCAAGTACTTCATCGAGCGTTCATCTTTCAAGGTAGTTCGTATTAATTTATTATGACTTGAACACAGTGGAAAGTTACGTACTAAGATACAAATGAAAAGGTTTTATAGCAACATTAATTGCAATGTTCGTAAATTGGTAATAATTTTGCTCAAATGTGCGCAATTACTGACTATGTACCTTCTGTATTTAATGACTGAAAATGTTAAAATACATTATGAATCATACGCTAAAATGTTATTCTTTCAACACATTGACTTTGTATGCTGCATTGAACATCCCGCGTGTGTGCGTGCGCGTGTGTGTGTGTGTGTGTGTGTTTGTGTATTCCGCACAGGTATTACTTAATATAAGAAATATATTGTAATGATAAGAATTGTTACTGAAATGTCTGTTTGTCTTCAATTCAGCTCGTGTAAGTAACTGTTGTATAGCACTATACACTTTACGCGATCATCCTCTTAATACAATGTTGGATTATAGTTGTGTCAACTTGTCCATTCTTATGTCTACCATTCTGAGCATAACTGTATGCCTCTCCAATCTCCGAAACCATTTTAAATGACTTAAAACCAAATGTTGTAAATGACAATCAATACACATCAGTTATGGTTTTGGGATGTAAATAATAGACCCAAATGAGCCTTTTGAAAAACAGGTAAGATAATTTGAGATTTTAATTGACAAATACTTCGAGATAAATCAAAGAAGAGAACTTCCAACTGCTGTTAAAATGTTATTCAAAACAAAAGAGGAAAGATATTGGGTTATGTGCATGATATAAGTTGTCAGTATGAAAACAGACTATATAAAATCTAAT
Source organism: Unio pictorum (assembly GCA_030141615.1). NCBI lineage: Eukaryota > Metazoa > Mollusca > Bivalvia > Unionida > Unionidae > Unio > Unio pictorum. Next base: position 12,589,144 of record JARLTB010000059.1, read on the forward strand.
GTGAAAATATATAAAAAGAAAAAAAAGGCTGCAACATTCTTCGCTGTATTACAGCATTAGGTTTTAGTGTATCGGCCATTGCTCGCTCTCTCTCTCTCTCTCTCTCTCTCTCTCTCTCTCTCTCTCTCTCTCTCTCTCTCGCTAATGTTATTCACGGTTTAGTAGGTTGTGTAACAATCACAAGTAACGGTATATTTACGTCAGGAGGTAAACCTGATTGGTTTACTTACAAAATAAAGAAAGGATCAATAATCATTGACAATCATTTGTTTGAAATAGCCACACAAAGCAAAAGCAACATTTGCTGAAATTATTTTTAGTCTAACAAACTGGCTTTTGAAATCAGCTCGAGACATTCTTTTATATTTGAACATGCTATTGAATCTATTTTGGGTTCGTTTAGGTTTCTAATTAATATTTTTAATTGGATATATAAACATAGTATAAGCTGAGATACAAAATTAGCAATGCAGTAATTGGTATCACTATAAATAATTGTTGTTTTCGTATGCCGTTTAATCGAATCTTGCTCTATAACTTCGTGGTCACCATATGTTATTTTGTTGTGTACAATTGTGGAGTGCTAGAAAAAGACGACAGCGCAGTAAAGAGGTCAGTGAACGCGTGTTATTCAAAGAGGGACAATGGAAAACATTTTAACAACAAGAACAAAAATAAAATTGTGTTACTAACCGCTTTGATTCTTATCTTATCTCTAGTCGTGATGAGAACGTATTTTAAACATTGTTGCAGACTCCGCTAGACTGTTTCAATGTCATTGGTGGCTGAATTACAAATTCAGTTAAAGGCAGCAGAAGATTTTTAAAAAATACAATTTTCATGTTAGTTTTTGTTGCACTGTGTATGTTACATCAATATTGGTGGATATAAACTTGTAAAGTGTAATTGAAAAGTAAACCTTGTAGTACATAAACTCCAATCGAAATCAGATATTTGTTACTGGTGGTGATTTCATTGTATATGAATATGCAAGAGACCATTTAGTGTGTTAAGGACCTATTACTGACGAGGACATTAATTTTTAGAGGATGTATGTATCCGGATAAGGAGAAGCTATTGCTAACTGTAGAAAGCTGAACCACTACGGTGATTATGTACTTATGTGTTCGCACTTATCTGTCGTACGATTCGCATACAGCAAATTTGGAGAAGAGAAAAGAATGGGGAATTATTTGTTAGCAGATTAACCATTATTCACATGTATCTACATTTAGAACATAGAATCCATATACCTGCCGAAAAATGTCTTAATTAGATGTCACTGACTTTAAACTTTAAATAAACAACATAATATAACTGTTATTCCCAAACATAGATAAGTTTGGAGTGTTGATAAGAGAACATGTAAAGTCTGTATCCATACACAAATATGACCCCATATACATTAATGTTGGAACAGGACGAAATCGATACTGCTCGAATACGTTTATTGGATATGAAACAATACACAAAATGAAGAACGCAGTGTACATGTCAAATGTGTTATGTCCGTATACATATTAAAATCAACTAGAATTGTTTAACTCGGACATAAACTAACAATTCATGATGCACTTTATGCTCTTAAAACATTACAACTTGTTCATACGAGTGATAATCTGGCCTTATACAAGTGCTAGGGTAACACTTACAACAATTCTACCAATTATAAACAAGAATAACGCAAAGTGGGTGAAAAGGCAAATGTTGAAATTGCTATAATAAAAATGACTCTAAACGATTTTTAAAAAAAACTTTCAGAAAAACGAATAATTACAACTAGTACAAAGGTTACCAGCACAAAATAGTATCAGAACTATTCAGTAATGACGATAATTAGACCTCAGAGAATAATCAGTAACTTCTAGACAATCATAACATTCGGAACTATTCAGTAATGACCATAGTTAGTCCATAGACAATAATCACTAACTTCTAGACAATCATAACATTCGGAACTATTCAGTAATGACCATAGTTAGTCCATAGACAATAATCACTAACTTCTAGACAATCATAACATTCGGAACTATTCAGTAATGACCATAATTAGACCACTGACAATAATCACTAACTTCTAGACAATCATAACATTCGGAACTATTCAGTAATGACCATAATTAGACCACAGAGAATAATCAGTAACTTCTAGACAATTTAACAATTGAAGAAGTATGTGTAATTGCTAGAGGATAAAATCGGGTACACTTCCTGGTATTGATGAAATTTTCTTTTGATTTTGTTTCAAGGCAAGAGGATAAACAACATCACCTAAATTAGTAATTTTGTGCGGTGAATTATTCTTATTTGGTCATTGCATTTGCATATTGGAGAAGGGGTGCACTTAGATGGAGTCACAAATGTTTAATGCGTGAATGTGATGGAGGAATTAGTTGTCTACCTGTTTTGAGTATTAAAAAAATACTTTTTACATCTATTTTGAATGAAATATTTTTCTCGAGGTAACGTTAGAGAACGATATTATTGGAGAAGATAAATTATGTTTTGAACGAGCTACTCCCAAATGGATAATATAGTTACCTTGGGCTATCTTTAATATGTAAATAACTATTACATCCTAAAACATTGTGTGGCGTACAATAATGGGAGTACTTCTTTGGAAATGTTTCAGTGTGTATCAAAGGAGGTCCCGCTTACTGCCACATATAAAATTTAATGTTTTGTTTATACGTTTGGTGAAATTTCAAACATAAATTTATATCCCAGAGAGTGTTACGAGTTGCTCTTACATCTAAATATGATAGAGTGGAACAAGTTAACTGCGACTTGATTGACTATTAACATTATCATTCTTTTAAGTAAACATGTTCAGTACCTCATACATTGCTGACTTCATTAAAGAAAGAGAGATTTTTTAAAAAACATTTTATGGGGTTAATTCAAGCTGGAAAAGATTTATACTAAGTATTAAATGTACGGAGACCTATTGATGTACATGAAAAATATTGAATGTACGGAGACTACAGATGTATAATGAAATATTGAATGCACGGAGACTACAAATGTATAGGGAAATACTGAATGCACGAAGACTACAAATGTATAGGGAAATAGTGAATGCACGGAGACTACAAATGTATAAGGAAATAGTGAATGTACGGAGACTACCATTGCTCAAGAGAAATATTTAATGTACGACGACTATCAATGCTCTTGAGAAATATTGAATGCATAGACACAGGCAATGTGCATGGGAAGTATTAAATACAATGATTTCCTAACATAATCTTTGAAGAAGATCTCATGTTTCCTAATTCAAGGATATCATGTGTATTGTTGGGTGTGACCAAATGGTTTAAATACCTTGTCTTCAGTAACATTAAAATAGTTTTCTTATGACTCACTAAACACCATTCTTACTTAACTATTTCGGTAAAGGGAATTGATTTGTATATTCCATTGTCTATCTGCAATCCGTCGTTTTTAATGATAACATGTTATCAAGGCTCCTTTATCAATTAATCATATCTTACGTAACTTCAGTGTTAGTATTTATGGAAGATGATAAGAATTAACTAGTATTAACTTCAATTATTATAATGTTCACAGTAGTAATATGGGCTGTATAGGTACAATGGGATTTAACATTGGAATCTAGTGGAATAAAAAGTGTTCGACTTGTATAGGGATAATATGAATATAATAGGTGAGGCGAAGTCAAGGTACTAGACATTGGAAAGAATGGGCCACGGAGCTGACCTCAATCTGGCGGAACAGCAAAGAGTTTACAGTTGGTAGCAGATACGTACAGCTAGTTCAGAGAGTGGAGGGTAACGGGTTGCAGATGACGGGTACGTTCGTCCAGTCAGCGAGTGACGGTTAGAGGGTGGCGACTAAGTTTAGCTTGCTTATTAACTTCCAATTAAACAACGCTTGACCGGGGCGTGACTGTTTAGATAGAGGACACACTGGCATGACTTGAAAATAGGGACCCTAGGCGTTTAAAATGTAGTTATTTGACGTTTTGCAGTCAATATAAACGATCGAATCATTTAATGGAGAAAGAAGGAACAAAAGAGACAGACACGTAATTTATTGCCTCGCACAGTAGCTAAAGTTTCCCCTCATGGTCATGCCTACGATTTTGAAGATGACATCAGTGAGCTCGAATCCAGACACAGAAAGCCTACACCCACTCACCGCCACCAGTAAACCCTGAAAAGTACTACCACAATCGAGAGACGGAAAAGTGCTCATCAAGAAGGTTTAGAATCATGGCCTATACGTACCGGTGGAGAAAGTAGAAGATTTCATTACTGATGTATGGGATGCTTTGTTATCCATGCTGAGGAACACCGTTTTGATCAATTTTATTAGACAGCAGAATCGACACCTTCCAGAGTCATCGGCAAGATCCAACACGTACAACCATCCAAAGACGTGTTTCCCATCACCGATGGAAAAGTGACACTGTTCGTTGCCCACGTTTCTCTTCCCCATGAGACTGGACGCAAAAGGGTATTGTTGGTGGACGACCTTTTCATATTATGCGTAATCTTGTTCAAACAAGATTAACAACACGCAAGACAATGTGTTTAGCCAGTGTCATCGTAATGGGACAGACATATGCAAACAAGAACGACACGACATAATTCAATAAAGCCTCGGAGAACATTCGACGATCGAACCATACTAAGCAGAACTCTTGTTACAGCAAGCGCGGCTATCTAAGGACACAACGTGGAGCATTCCTAAAATGCAAAACTTGTAAGATGTCTTGGCTCCATCATACACGTTGAAAGAGCATCCAAAAGAAGTGCGCAGACATATGTTGTTTCGATGCAAAGATTTCATAGATGGAAAATACATTCACGTCTATCATCACGATGAACATTTTGATGCCATCATCAGTATTCCTTCATTCCTCCTAAGATAGAGATATTTTTGTGAGAAATGTGACTTTGGATATAACAATCGCGAGCAACACAAGCTTTGCGGATCAAAATATGAGGGATATGTGGACTCTCAACCCTGTCTAGACGAAGGAAAATAACGCCCAGCATGTCAGCGCACCTTTGTTAGCTTTGCCTGTTACCAACATAATTTGAAGACGCGAAGTTCATAGCAGAATAGTGCTTGTCAACTCCCGAGAGTGTGCCCTACTTGTGGACAAAGCATACTAACGAATAGTGCCGTGAGCGTGTGTGTAATTATAAATTTTAACGTAGCTTTAAAACAAATTCAGTCATATCGCTCGGATGTCTGCCGTGTGGCAGTTTATAGTTACGTCTATCGATATGGCATCATGCCACAGACACGTGGCATGATGTTCCATCCAGTGACATTATCCTGACACCAGGCGACCAGTCCAAACACTAAATTCTTAATGCTGACCTTCTGGCGATGCAGCTGTTAGTACAAATTTGTTTTAAGTCTTTGGAATGACTCGTCTGGGGTTCGAACCCTTTACCTCCCTCTACCCAGGCGGAAGCTCTAACCACTAGGGCGCCGGAGCGGTCCAGCAGTGGTACCAATGGTACACGTTTGTAGAGGACCGAAAAGATGTCACATTTGTCGCCAAATCGTGAACATGGAACACGAATGCTACATTCAAAAATACCATTCCAAACAATAGGAAGGCGATGACCACAATAAGAAAGGGAATTTCATCTTTTGCAATTTTGATTTCATTGAAGAGACCGGCATTCATCGAGCATGCGAGAAGTGCATCGAATAGCCCATCTTTAGTCATTGACCTACTGCAGCATGATTCGTGGAGGACGTGAACAACTCTTTCTAGAGCCGAACACTATCTGATTTCTCCCAGTGAATCTTAGACCCCATCGACGGGACGTGGCGCTAAGAGGCCAACGAACGTGAATGATATTATCCTCACCATGCCACACAACCGCTCCGGTGGCCTAGTGGTTAGAGCGTCCGCATCGGAAGCGGGAGGTCGTCGGTTCGATCCCCGGCCGAGTCATACCAAAGACTTACAAAAATGGTACTAACAGCTGCCTCGCTTGACGCTCACCATTAAGAGGTTAGTGTTAGGACTGGTCGGCCTGGTGTCAGGATAATGTGACTCGGTGAGACATCATGCTACATGTCTGCGGCATGATGTCTCAGTGCTAGACATCACTATAAACTGCCTCACTGCAGACATCGTAGCGATATGACTGAAAAATTGTTAAAAAGCTACGTTAAAAATCCTAATCAATGAAAATCACCGTGCCACAATGAACAGGTTTTTTTAGATACTATACGGAGCAAAGTACCAAACGTTCTAAAGTGAATTTGAATGGAGCCACACCAATTTCCATGCGAGTGGTACAAGTACAGTTTAAGGATTTGGTAAGTTAAATGGCTGTAATTAAGTTCTCAAACGACGAACTTTGTCAAACGTCAAAACTCCAAAAAGCCTTACATTGCTTGTGACACAAGGAAGATAATTGGAATCAACATGTCCTCAACGGAGGATGTGAAAAGACTATCGGAACGTATTTGGTGGATTGTTGATACTGAAAACCACCAAGATGACGTACGAGTTTAACAACGGAGCATGGAAAACAGCAAGGATACCAAGTGGTGAAATGTGGGAACACAAGTACGATCACCGTTTTAAAGCCGATCCCGAGTTTAAGCGCATCGTGGAAAGTTACAAGTTGGTTGACCCACTAAACTCAAGAGACTGCTTATACTGGGGATAGCAAAATGCCACCTGTTTGATGTACCACGTCTACGAGCAGAAAGAAGAGGAAATCAATAATTGGACGTGTGTTCGCTTTATCATTACGTGTGCAAATATCGTCACTTTCCCACAGAGCACTCGCAATTGTTGACGTCACTTATTGGCCTGGACATTATTCAACAATACGAAGGATCGATCAGGTGTAAAGTATTGTCTCCCACGGATTTGTACCATCTTAATTAATTTACCTCCTCATTTTCAAGGAAAATTGATGTTTCACTGGTCTGATACTTGTGTCTAAAAGTGCAACCAATTCCGACCTTGTCAGCACACCCAGGAAGAAGGCGCCTGGACTGGAACGTGGGATAACAGCATAGATTTGTTTAATTCTCTAGACCTGGGATACCAACGGTTAGACTTTACGATATTTGCCACTTTCCCAAGATAGAACAGTACCAAAAGGGCGAAGAAAGGCATTTGTGCTGACTACGTGGATGCATTTTTGAAACTGACAAAAAGGACAGCGGCTATTCGTCCTGATGCCTCACTCCCCAAGACCAAAAGAGAAATATTGTTAACAATGGCCTTAGACCACTGGAGAAAAACGAAGGAATGAGATCGCTTGATGTTAAATATCTTGTATGTCAAAATGGCACAACGACCATGTTTCCCCCAAATCGGAGTATTTGACAGAAAGTTACAGCTACTTCGAGATGATTCACGACAAAACTATGTGAAAAACGTAAATGTCTGTTCGTGAGGACTTGATCTAAATCAATTACGAAAATACTAGACTATGTAGAAGCTGACGAATTTGAAAATGTCAACAATGCGACCTACGTAACAGCATTTGCTCACTTAAAAATGTAGGAAGCTTTAGAACTGTTAGGATATCTCGTCCTGTACATTGACACGGACAGTTACATTTACATCAATTACCGGGGTTAACGTCTCCCCGACATCGAAAGAAACCATTTCGAAGCCGGGACGGATGAGCACTCCGATGACAAGATTCTAAGATTTCCTAGTAGCAGTCCTAAACATTCGTATACCAGGACAAACAAGGATAAATGAACACGAAGTCTAAAGTGAAAGGTTTGACTCTTCATTATCGCAACAGTTGAGTGTGGAACTTTGGTATGCTCAAATAGTCGTTGAAGTCTGGGCAGGAATAAACCTTTAAAGTGACCACCTACGAAATGCACAAGATTATACGTTTTCCACCACATCAAATCGTTAGTCGACATTTGGAAAACATGTATCAAATCGTGTACCAGAAACGAGTGCATCTTCCCAACCACTTCACTTTGCCGTACGGACACGTCTTTATTTGTCAGAATATCAAAAGCGAAAACGTCCAAGACCGATAGCGTATTGTAACTACAAAGATTCAGCTAGAAAGATGAATCCTAACAAACAGATATCATTAAGTTCCGGGATTCTAAAACAAATACCTTCCCGTAGTGTAACTAGTAGTGGATGGATAAGGCCTATCCATTGGAATAGAAATTGTTCGTAAGGAAATTAACACAAGTTGAGATTTTGATGTTTGGACCAATTGTGCCCAAGAATTGTGATCCTAAATTCAGATGTCCAGTGAAATATATATTTTTTTAGCCTTTGTTAACTAAAGTGAAAGTAGAATCCATCACCAAGACGAACCACTTCCTTCAGCATATGACTGTCATAGACATACAAAAAAACCTATTCCGAGAGGATACATGTGTGATTGTACCCAATGGTGAGACAATAGGAACATTACACACTGTTCATAGGACACCTTTGTTACCAAACACATTTTGGACACTGACTTGTTTCTATTCCACTTTGATTGTTTTGATGTGTATTTTATCCATGTACTTTACCATTTGGCTTTTATGTATTTTTGTATTTCGTGTTCTTCCATTTTAAAGACTTTTTGAAATAAACGAGTCTTGGAAAAAAGTATAGAAACACTTTTCTGTCTTCGTGTCTAAAGGGACACACCCTAGACTAAGGCTACCTCTGCTATCTCTGCTCCCTCTTTCTCCACTTTCAAAGTCATCAACGAAAACTTAGATCATGTCAGTATGGAGGCATTGTATCTTTGACATCCCTTTAACAGGTGAATTGCTGAATCCAAATTTGTCAAACTTTTGATCGAACATATGCACCATTTGATCGATTGTCCACTTCAATGGATCGTGCGGTATTACAGAGTGGTAATCGGCGTACAGTCTCTTACAAAACTCAAGGCGATTACATCGTGTTTGTGAAAGGCATTCCTGGCGAAGACGACGAGATTTTGTCTTAGCCCAGTCAAATCCATCTGGTCATTTCCGACGATATGTTAGGAGAAAACGAAGAAGAAATGAAACTATGGTTTATGTAAAGGGTATCAACGTAACGCTATTGTCATTGACATCATTCAAATGTTTGTTTTACAAGGAAAAGAGCAATGCACCATCAGTCTCAATGGTCTTTTTTTTGTTATGTTTAAACTTAAGAGATAAATCGCAAGTGCAAGTATTAACCAAACAGTCAGGAACGCCTTGGCTTACTCATCGTACGACAATGCCACTCAAACCCCACAAGCGTATTTACTTGGGGATTAAAAACTAATCACTCCCGATTTCTTGCAATTTCATTCCCATATTTGTCACCACTGGTGCCAAGACAGTGGGCATATCATGTACACGTCCTTGTCGTCGACATAAAAAGAAACAATCTATATTATAAAAACTCCTCGGACACTTTGGGTCTGTCTCAGCGTCAACATGACATCCCTTCAGTCTCATCTTCCCTTCAAATCAATTCGTTCCTTGTACGTGATCATTCGCAAACAAACTCTGCAAATATGTGCTAGTTTCTTAAACAGGTATTACGATGGCTTGCGGTGAATGCACGTCAACGTTTTCAAGGCATCATTCACATCCCTCATCAAACCAAATGTTGTTTTGAGGGAATACAATGAGCCTTGATGCAACTGGCCGATACCCGCATCGTCACTCAAACCAAAATTCAAATCAATTTGAAACCTAGATGTACCGGTTCTCTAGGAGGTGTCGTCATTCGCTCCCTCTAAAAATGGGATCCCAACGCCCACAAAATTCTCCCCAAGACCAAAGAGACTCCTAAATAAGTCAAAGTCACGCCAAAGCAGACCAGTTTACAGACACAAATTGTCCCCAGACAATGAAAAGTCAACAACAAAAAAATCCCACTAATTACAGCTTCTACTCGCAAGATAGACGTAACGCTCAGGATGCAACCTTACATTCGCAAACCACGACCTGCAGGGATGGTGAATACATCTCTATTAGTCTCAGGCTCTTCTCCTTCTCCATTTCTGATGATGCAGGCCAACCCGATTTTGACATCCGTTCTTTCTCATTCGATAATAAATGGAAACCTGCGTCTCCAAGAACTTCTTTTGCATCCGTGACACCCTCTTATTCTCTAGCTGCAGTGATAGCTCCTTATAAAGTACCTGCCACCAAAATCAAAGTCCAAGATATATCGGGTATGTTACAGAGTCTACTGAATCTGTCGAAGCAAGAACTGCCCCGATTTCTTCTGTTGCGAACCCCTCCGCAATATGTGGGAGATCGACACCATTGAAAATATTTAACGATGTCCCTCATTCTTTGACCTGTTTGATATTCAAAATAGTTCAAGTGACGGCCACCGCACACATATATACGGCTATGATTCCATCATGCTGTATGGATGAGACAGGGTGGGGAAGTGGGTACGGAGGTAGAATACGGTTTACCGCCCAAGTAGTGTGTACCACCAGGCGCTTGCTGACACTACACCTGCACCCATCCCTCACTGCAGCACCATAGATGGGTCGGGAATATGAATCAGTAAGTAGTGAAATAGAACGACAGACAAAACTCAGGACAGTTTCCAAATTCCTGATTTAAAAAGCCAACAGACCATGATGACATCACGATCACCTTTTGATCTGACTGGATGGGGAATTAGGTGTGGAAGTGGCATAAGGTTTACCATCCAAATGGGGGGGGGGTCGCCAAGCGCCAGCTGATGCTGCACATGCACCTATCCCCCACTACAGTACCTTATTAACAATCAGTACAGGCTCTCTCTTACAACCTACGGCATGGTGGATAATTTAAATATAAAAATCAATAATGGTCCATAAACTTAATTATTATACGGTGTCTTAAATCTCGCCTTCAGGACCCGCCGCACAATGCGGAAACACTTTGACCAGTAACATGATAGGTTTACTGTAGGACCCCACAATTAGATCTGTAAGGTGGCTAAAAGCCCAACAACACCATGCCCAAACAAACAATTAGGCACTCAAAATTAGATAATTAAATATTATGAACTCAAAATTCAGAATTATAAGGTGGCTAAAACCCAGCCATTAGGACCCTCCCGCACAAGGCGGAAAAATCTAAATCTAGAGTAAATTCCCATAAATAAATCAAACCAATGTAGAATAGGAACGAAAATAGGAAGATCCACTTCACCATTTATATCCTACAAGCAGTACAAATAATGATTTTCAAAATTATAAATACCTCAATATGACACCATTTACAATTCGGAATATTAGGAACAAAAAGAAAACATCCCGTATATAAGGCATCTTCTGCATGACTGAATATAAAAGTGAATGCGTGTGGGCCAATCCCTATTACCACATGTCCCGTGAGGCATCAATGCCTCGAATATCGGACCAATCAAAGAGTACTGTTTTGTGCATTAATGCGTTGATGGACGAGGCTCTATGCCGCATCCCCACCCCTTAGCAAAATCAATCAGTCCCTACCTGGGGCATTAAGCAATTGCGCATGCCTGTATGGACAAACACCATTATCAATTATACATATAATAATATCCTGATATTTCCGAAAGAAATTGGCAATTTTAACAAAAGTATTCTTTTATGATCATCCCCTCACTCCACTTAGAACCATGTACGATTAAATAATACAAAAGAAAAACCCTATGATAAGATGTTGAACTTAATCACACACAAATATTTTTAAAATGAACATTTTACAAAATTAACATTATTCTTTTACTTCTTTTTTCACTATCTGCACAGCACAGATACAATCTGTCAAAATTCAGCAAGACGCTGTATATGATCTAAATTAACTCTGGATGGTACCAACATCTTCCTATTTATACACTTACATTCCTACCCCCAATCAGACGTTCGATTTTACTATGCTAACATGTATTAAACCTACTACCCCGATGAACGTGCCATAATAGTACTGGGGTAGAGCTATAAGTGGGGTGCAATTCCCCAATAAACGAAGCAATTGATACAGACTACTAACGATGAGCTTGTGTGCTTCTATTCCCGCTCATCGTTTGTCCCGTGGATTTACATTATCCTTATATAGGACATTACTAAGTATCACACTTTGTGTACATTAAAGCTCTTGGGGATGCGGCTCATTTTCCGTCCCCCATCGAACAATTAATTATTCCTCTTTTGCGGCATTCAAATCGTCGCGCATGCGCTATATGCGCAAGAGACGCTAATTACACCTCCTCCTCCTCATCATCATGATCAGTCAGGCTTTCCATCGTTGCCTCGTCAACTAAAAGAAGATGATCAGGATTTCAATACTATTCAATTTTAAAATGCACCTGGAGTATGCCAGGCACCTCCTGACCATGGAGGCGATTCAGAGAAGTGGCAGTATATACGAGCAGGAGGACAGGAAAAGGAAAGAAGAGGAGGAAACGAAGAGAATGATTCTTTCCCACCTCACTTAGACTTCTGTGTGAGGTCAAGATAATGGTAAGTAGCACAACTACGAGTAGCACAATCTCCACACGCACCGCAGTCACTACCAATACCACTCTGTCGTCAGCCGCGGGTGGTACCTAATAATAATAATAATAATAATAATAATAATAATAATAATAATAATAATATAAAATAATGAGCTTTTGTAAGCGCCTAATCTTTAGAAGATCTACGTGCTTTAACCAATCTATCATGATATGACTACGCTACAGAAAAACAAATAACAAAAATCATGAAATTGAAAAACATAAAAAACATGCTGAAAACATATAAGATACAAAACAGTATTAGGTCTCTAAGTTTGTTCCTGCAGTCGAAAAAGATGAGTTTAAGAGCACTCTTAAAAGGGACCTCTGTGTCTTTGTTTCTAAGTTCATTGAGTAATTCGTTCCACATCGACTGGCCCTGGTATGTAAAAGAACGTTGTCCATATGACTTTGTTTTCATAGTGGGAACAATGACCATACGATTGTCAGAAGAGGAGCGTAAGTATCTTGCTGGTGTATACACATGGGTGAAACTGGATAGGTATTTTGGACTGGAGTTTGTCAGAGAAATATAGCACAGAGAACAAATGTTTTGATTGATTCTGTATCGAATTGATAGCCGATGAAGGGTACAGAGCAGTGGTGAGGTGTGCTCTGATCGAGGTACTCTAAAAATGATCCGAGCAGCTGTGTTTTGAACTTTTTGAAGTTTCTGGAGTAGATATTGTGACGAACCATAGTCATTTCTTGAAAGTACTAATGAACACAAAAGTTTTTTTTTGTGGCATCAACTGAAAGATATTTACGAATGGAACTTATGCGTCTCAGTTCAAGACATGCAGCCTTGCATATGTTCCTGACATGTTGGTGCAATGTGAGAGCACTGTCTAGAGTAACACCTAGGTTTCGTACTGACTCTGTGAATTTAATGTTGGTCTTGCTGATTTATTGTCTGATGTAAAGGATGTGAATGAGAAAGTCTTTGTATTGTAATCCGAATGGCCTCAGTTTTATCATCATTCATCTGCAGCTTGTTAAATGTCATCTATGATTTCACATAGATGGCAAGAACACGTCAGAATCGCACAAACGGAAGATATGTTTGCTGAAGTCGATCAACCAGTTTCTGCGCTCACAATATAACTAGAAGCACGATTCGAGCCGGAGATGTGTCTGTGGTGCCTGGCAAGGGAGATGCCAGCGTTAACCAGGTGTATTTGGAGTTCAAACAAAGGCCTTCTCAGGAGGTAACCAAATTTCTAAAAATAGACTATTCAAGTTGCTAGATGATGCAAGTATTGAGTAATTTCATTATAAACGCCCACTCGTTTCCTGATGTGTTTGTACATGTGTGTTACTTGCTTCCGTACGTTGTGTGGACAGTAAAATTGGGTTTGTATGCGTGCGCGTAAGTTTGTGTGGATAATATTTATTGTGGTTTTGTTCGCCTTCCACTGTGTGAATAATAGATATTTGGGTTTTGATAGTAAATTTTGGGATTCTATGCGTGCGTGTGCTTTTATGTGGATGAAAGATATTGTGTTTGCATGCATTCGTGTACGTTTGTGTAGAGAATATGTAAAATAAGTGTAAGGGATGCTCTCCTTCACATTCAAGCTTGATACATATGAGGTCGACCGATCGTCAATCGCGCAATTCAAAAAATCTTGAAAGAAAATGGCAAGTAATCATTTGGACAAAATGAAAAAGCTGCAAGTAGTGTCTCATAATATTAGTATGATAGAGATGTTGGTGAGATGGTTACGACTATACAAACCACCGTCAGAAAACAGAGATAAATAATATAAGAAAGGCTAAGGAAATGTTAAGAGAAATGATAAAGAATGGAAAAGAAAAACGGAGGCTGAAGAAGACAGAGAACGTATAAGGGAATGTAATGAAACAGAAAATATAAATGAAGAGGAAACTGACAAGAGGAAGAAAGAGGAGGAGGAAAAGTAAAACCAGGAAGAGGAAAAGAATGAGAAGAAGAAGATAACAAAGAGTGTAGGGCAGACAATAAGAAGATGGTGGAGGACAATAAGAAATTAGATAAATAAAAGCAAACGCCCTTTTCAGGGCCACTCATCGTCTTAAAAAGATTTGCTTTCTTGCCTAAATCAAAACGTTTTGTTGATTGTATAGACTATGTGTGTTGACATGTCAATGTTTATTTCGATATCTTGCTAATCCCATACATTATAACGTTGTTTTATAGGTATTGATTATGAACTAGCTGAACGTACGAGTGGTTGTTAGCAGGTTGCAAGTAGCTGAACTTACTCGCCACCCGCTAACAGCCACTAGTTGAACTAGATGTACGTACCCGCTACCCCTTGTCAATGTTTGCTTTCTAAACCGACTGAGGTTAGCTCCTTGGCACATTGTTGCCAATATACGTTAACGTGACATCACCTCATTCATATTATCCCTATACAGGCCCATTATTTTTTGTTCTACTATATTCCCATGTTAGATTCCCATTATGTTAAAATCACGTTGTATCTATATAGTCCCACGCTTTTCCCATCTTAAATTCTCATTTGTAACCTATACAGCCTCGCGACTTGGTTTTCAATTGTACCTATACTGCTCCCTTTTACTACTGTTCACTCAGACAATACTGGACCACCGCCCCACCCCACCCCCATCCCAATGAGATACTGAACATCTATGTTTATCAAATGTTCTGAAAGTATGGTATAGAAAGTAAATTAAATCAAACACTCGATATAACCATGAAACGTTTAATATTGTCAAGTTGATAGAATGTGTCACTTGAATGTTGATTGTAAAATTGAATTATTACAGTGCACGACTTTCTGGCACAAAATTAAAAGAGTTACAGCTGAATTATGGATTCGAAAATGTGGAATGGTTACAGGCAAACCTCTAAAATTATAAAATTTATTACACGGCAAAACAATGAATGATATATTTTCTAAGAGACAATATGCAAGAATTGAGAAAAGATGAAGAAAAGGGCAAGACCTTGGAAAATCAATGAACGTTCTGGACTTTCATAGAATTTTTTAAGTTCATCTAGTTCAAACGGCCCAATGAAGTAGCTTATCCGCATTCTAAATAGATTACTACATATTCTACATAATACATCAACAACCTGAAAGCACCAATGGAATACAAACGTCCTGGTTTTACATAAGGATTAAAGATGAAAACAGGGATTTTTTAAGACTAAAATATTTGTATATTTTCAAGAAAGATTTTGTTTTATTGACATCCATTAGATTATTATTCTCTGTTATTTCATTTCAAGTTATTTAAGGTAACGATAATAAAAGTACAAAATTAGAAAAAAAACTAACGACAATATTAAATGTTTTGTAACGATATACTAGTACAGGTACGGAACGAAAGAAGCCTTAAAAGGAAAAGTATTGAAACAACAATAGCCAACCTTGGCTTATTCAAAATTTGTCTTAAATAAACACAATTCATGCTGTATAACAATGAAATGATTAAATTAAGAGAATACAATCTGCTTTAAGTAGAATATATCCTGACATCTTTTAAAATCAGATAACTCATAAGCCAGTTAACAAGCAAAGCAAACATAATGCAGTTATGTTTACATCCTGTTGTAATTTATAATTAACGTGCAGCTGTCAGAAAACTTTTGAAATAAATTATTAGCCGTTCGAAGAAAATAATTAATTTAAAATAAGTAAGGACATTTTTGGGGTATTTATGTCTTTGTACAAGTATCTTCGCCCACACAGCAGGTATTTAGGTAAAGTTAAGCGATCTACATTTAATCATGTCTTTCGGCAAGTATCTTTTTTTTCTGTCATAAAATAAGTTACGCTGTCGTCATTGATCTGCAATTTATATTTACTTGTGTAGGCAAAATTTCCGACTCTAAGTCGTTTTTTTAATAAATGATTTTATTTATATTCATTATGATTATAAAAACAAGACTGTAAATACTGTCTTTTAGGCAAATAAGTAATACTATATAGAGTTAGTCTTTAGTGGTGGAGGGATCTGAACACTGTAGTGGTCTACGATTGAGATTCTAAAATGGAATCAATTCAAGTGACAACAGCTTATGCACTGTAGCAGTGCAGCTAGCCACATTATAATACTGTATATTTGGACAAAATACACATGTATACTGTAATCTGAAACTGATTAACGATACAACGTTTTTATACACGCGTCACCGATTAGCTACTTTATAGCTATTGTTCCTATAATTATTTCCTAAATAACTATTATGACAGCATATACGGTAATGTTTATGATTAATCTCTTCGGAAAAGGTTCTAGATAAATTGAAAAAAATCAACATTCATAATATTTGTATATCTTTATTTTTTCTTATGAAAAAATGACATAACTCATAACAGTTAAACATGTTCTGTGATTTACATAACTATTTTTTTAACTTTAATTTCCAGATGATAATAATAATAATGATAATAATAATAATAATAATAATAATAATAATAATAATAATAATAATAATAATAATAGCAAATAATGGAAAGAAAGAAAGAAAGAAAGAAAGAAAGAAAGAAAGAAAGAAAGAAAGAAAGGAAGAAAGAAAGAAAGAAAAAGAAAGAAAGAAAGAATATATTAATGTTTTGCATGACAAGGTTTTCGGCAACGCCTTATCTACATGTAAATTAGATCATCCTGTCAAAGCTCAAAATAAATGAATCTAATTAGTTTTGTTCCACATAATTTCGAACAGATCAATATATTCGTGTAAATCTTCGACTAATCCAACACAGTGCTCTTTCGCAATCACCTTGCTTTAATCACCTCTGATAGGACCTTACATGACCTAAATCTTCCAATGAAATGACTTTATTATATGTTATGAGCACGGTTGATATCGTCAGGTTCGATGCCCACGAGTATCCTGTTTTGACACCAGTAGCAACAGTACAACACTATTTATTAAATAGTTTTGAAAGTGTTCCGGCATCTTGCTTTTGTCTCCACTGTACAATTTTATATCCATTGTTTGAATCGGGACATCTTGATTTAGTATTGTAAAGTCTGACGGTGCGTACCGCCAATTATGCTAGCAGGATTGTAAAACAAAAAAAAAAAGTAAAAGTATACAAATAAAAAATGAAAAGTACATTTCCATTCATATATAGATTCTCAAGCTCTTATGCCAAGAGAATGTGCCTTAACGATATTAAATATTTTGGACTGCAATCTTTTAAACAAAATCATCGTATGAATTTTTGTGATGAACAACATCCTAAGAAGACATGTTTGTATATGTCAATAACCTGATAAAGAAGCTCATTACATTTTTAATAAGATTTTGTTTTTACTTTTCTGGAATTATATAATTTGGTCCTCAGAAAAGACTCAGATTAGTTTCTCAGATATTTTTTCTCTCAGATATGTCCGAAATTTAAACACTTCAGGATGGATATTGTTTTTTACTTTGGTATTTTGAAGAAAATAAAAATTGTGTCTTTATATTGCATTTTATATTCTTTAGAGACTTATGTTTTCATTTACAATAAATCTACTTAATGTTAAACAAGTTTGTTATTGTACTTTGAGGTTATTCATCAAAAGTGAAACGAGAATTGATTTAGCTCATTTTGTATATTTAATCATCCATTAACTTATACATACATACATACATACATACATACATACATACATACATACATACATACATACATACATACATACATACATACATACATACATACAGACAGACAGACAGACAGACAGTCAGTCAGAGAGACAGTCAGAGAGACCGGCGCTAAAGCCTTTAAGGAAGAACAGGTGAATCTCTCACTTTATCCGGAAGAAGTTTAATTTTAATATTTCGCGATATTAGCGGATATTAAGACAGATAAGGTCAGATGTACTTTGCTTTGAGATCACTGTGGATATACACATGCAAGTACTTACTCATTTTTTACTGCAAGAATAACAGTGATCTGTAATTTGTCGCGAACAAACTGGTTCCATATATGTGCACGAAGTAGTCTTATATGTTCCGTTTCCGGTTTTCGCTGAGTATAGTGTACTGACCATATTGATACTACTTTATGGCGTACCTCGCTGCTAACAGACAATGTCGACTTTATTGAATTGTCAGGAACATTTTCATCAAGACAACGTGATCGACGATGTTCTTACTGTCTGATAATTTGGATGATTTATACACTGATAGAAATTTTCGTCAAGCTGTTTTCTTTATTTATCGTGTTTTGCGACAAGTGTGTGCCTACTTTTCTAATGATCTAATTTGGACGCGCTGCAGACTATGAAATTATATTTTCTGTTTATCGTCGCATAGTATATAACAATGCAATCTCGACCTTCTAAATAATGACAAACTAACGATAATGAGTGCATAAATTTTCGGTCAACAGTAGTGATTTTCGAATTTCGTTTGAACAGCTGAATATATTTGCTCTGCGATTTCTACATTGAAGGAAATATAGTTTGAAATAAACTCTCTTCGTTGATAAAGAAAAGAGTAATTAATAAATCTGAAGAGTTATTTTTGTGTTGAAAATGGTGATTTTTCTAAAGATCCAATTAAACAATATCTCTTTGGAAGTCTTCGGTTGATTTCCATTAGCTATTTTCCACCTATGAATGCGACGCATCCGGTCCGATAATGGTATATTATCACATCTTTATAGAAACTACAATTGCGCATAGTAGTATTAGAAATAGGCATATATAAAATGCGAGAGTTTTTTGTTTTTATATTTCTATAAAAAAAAATTAAAGCTCTAAATGATAATACAGTTTGGTTTAATCTCAGCTTTATGATGTTCACTTTAGTATATTTGTTGGGGTCGATATTTTTTTTTCGATTTTAGAGGAAAGCAGTTTTTTTTGTAAATAAATCACATTTTATTGAAATGAAAGAAAGATGCATTTGTGACTAAAGCATGATTTTGCTTTTGGAAACTTCATTGATCTATGTTTTCAGCCTTGAGAGGTTGAACTATACTATGTTTCTATTCTCCATATATAATTTCACTTTATCACACGTCCTCTAGTAGGATCTGGGTACTTTCCTCACTGTTTGGTCACTGTCAGTATAACCTTTAAAAGCCTTGATTTGGGGGATTGTTTAAATTATATTTCATAAAGTTTTATAATACAAAGGGTATTTAAACAAGCAAGAATGTCCTAACTAATAGCGTTAAGAGTGCACACCTGAAAGTATTCCCATACATTTGTACACACTTTTGGGTCTGTTTATCCAGCTATTAAACGCAATTTTGTAGTTATTTTATTGTTATTTTGCTCGTACATTGGAAATAACTATTATGAATAAGGTCCACTTTCTCCACCCTCTCTAAATTTGCATATGTTATATACACTGTACATATGAGGCGGCTAGCATTTATTTCTGATATCAGTTTTGCGTTCACTATTCCGGTACCATGGTTACAAGGTGTCAAAACACTATAAAAAAGACATGAAAAGTAGTCACATTTTCCATTCACTTCTCATAGATGCTGCCTTACCATGAGCTATTGACTCAGATTCAAATTTGTAATATGCATTTTAATTTTTTTGGGCTTCAGATTTTTCTCTCTGAAATTTAGTTTCTAAAACTATTCCAAAATGGTCCATCGTAGCCAAAAATAGAATATCGAACTTACACGTCAACTGAAAAATGTTTCTACAATACGTTGACAAAAAAGTATTTTATCATTAAATACAATAAAATACTGTTCTTCAGTAAAATATTGTCTAATATTATTGAATTTTTTAATGATTGTTTGATCTTTGTGATCATGACTGTAAAGAGGCGTTAACAGGGGCCTGTACGTTCGCTTCTTTGCCGAATACATGGGTTTGTTACCTTTCTTGGATGGAAATGACAAGTGTTCTTTATCTATTTATGTACTTTTATCCTTAATCTATTTATAAACTATGTATTCATCTGTAGGAATATAATACGGACAATTGTTAGAAAGAAAACACCATTGGTTCAGCAAATATATTTTAGAAGCAATGGCATTGGAGAAAACAGAAACAGAAAAAGACTTTAGGTATTGTAATCTCTAGACCAGGGATCTCAAACAGTAGGCCCACGGACCGCATACGGTCCACCAATCTGTATCATGTGGTCCACAAAATGATTGGCGTCACAATTTTCTTTTCTTTGAACGACTCTTGTTCGGTATTTAAACAAGGCTCTGTTCCAGAGTTTGAATGTGTTGAAGAAAATTCGCCAAGCCGATTTCGAGAAAGCGGTTAGATAAAGGATGTCAAGCAGAACACGTGACTTAAGAAAAGAACTTACCTTTAGAATTGGGACATTACGTCACCACTTTGTACTGTTTTGACATGAACCCTGCCTTGATATTCTCTATGTAGGGGATTACTATTAGTATCCATCTTTGAGCTTTTATATTCTACCTCTAGGCTAGGACAGAGTACATCTACAAAGGATGTCCTGACAAATGGTCGTTGAGAGGAGTCAGCAATATAATGGGAAGTAGGCTATACGAACCGGGTATGAAGAAACGCAAAAATTAATTGTTGTACCAATAGGCTCATAATTGTACCAAAATTTAGAGGATTTTGATTTCAACATTCTGTGTACAGTATCTAAATCGGAACCCGGTCTAACAGCATGAAATGTTTAAAGAAAAGTCTTCGAGCCGATTTCGAGATTTCGCGGCTAGAGACAGTTGTTTAAGTGATATGTTGTCTACAGAAGATAAAGTCCACCAAAGAAGTAAGTCCTTACAAATTCCGCCAACAATAAACAGCGATATAAGGAATGCCCAATGAGTTTCTAGTATGATCAACACGAACATGTTAATATATCGTTTCAATATTTTGTACTAATTTGTACCCCTACGTAGAGGAGTTTGATTTCAGCGTCTCGTGGATAGTATCTAAACAATACCCATACTCAATTATTTTTATTCCTGTTGTTGTTGATGTCTTGGGTAGTTTTCTTTACTTGTCTTGTTCGCCTTGCGGAGTTCATTTAGTTAGGGTTAAAAATTACTTCTCTATTTGCTATTGCTGTTGGTTCAGCTGTTGGTTTTATTTAATTGTTGCTGGTGGGTTCCCTGTTACTGGTTGTTTCTGATTCCTTTATGCCGAGGTTGTTGATGTTGATTCTAATTGTGGATACTATGTGGCTGTGATCACTGTTGTTGGTGGTGGTGTTTGTACTTTCTGGTTCGGGTTACTTTTCTCCTGTTGAGATTTTTCTTTTGTTTGTTTCTGTATTGGTTCTTGTTGCTGTTACTTTTACTTTTGTTGCTCTTGTTGTTGTTAGATGTTTTGCTCCTAACTTGTGTTGGCTTGTCTTTTGCTGTTGCTTAGGAGCTTGCACCTCTTCATCTTGGTCCTCTCCAGGTACTTGTTGTTGTCGCTGTTGCTGTTTCGATCTTAGTATCCTCGGTTTTCTCTGTTCATATTTTTTATATTGGAGTCTTTGATTTTGTTATATTTATGAGATGTTTGTCCAGTTTGGTGACATCTGTTGCATTTTCTGTAGAAAATCTCTTTCAGATAATACGAATATAAACAAAATGAGGGATCTTTCCTGGAATGTACTTACAGAAAATGGTCATAATAACGTACTATGTTAGCAATGCCCAGGTAGAGAGTACCAAAATCACGAATGGACTTTTTCGGCTTGTATTGGATCCACAGCAAATTGTTTGTATCTTTGGAGTGGCGAGACTGTATTTTTACATGTAAAAGACCTGGAAAATCCATCCACACTATAACCTCTTAGTGCTCCTCTTCTGTTAGATGTTTATTTGTATAATATAGAGCCTGTTTTACTTGATAAATGCCCACAGTGATGTCACGCAGGTAATCAACTGATAGCCTATGTAATTCGTTCAGTTTCCACGTGGATGCGTCCATCTTAAAGTATAATTATGCTTATTCAGCAAGATGTTTACTTGAATCAGCCTTTAAACCTTATTCCGTTACAAGAATTGATTTATTTACAAGCCAAAAAGGTGAAAATAGTCATCATCGGTTAAGGAAGAAGAAACATCAAAATTAAAATATGACTGCTTTACTTAGCTCAAGCACGTGTAATAAAATTGATCTAAAATCTGTTCTTCAAAATACTTTTGCTGCATCGCAGGGATTTATTAGTGAAGTAGATTTCCAAATGGAATTGGCAACTTCTACTATTTGACTTTATACAAATACTACACTCTGCTATAGACTGGGTTCTGGCACATATTGGGACAGTAACAAGATGAATTTAATACCCGACAACACAATATCTGTGATATCTTGATGTCGATGTAATTTGAAGTTTAATTGACTGTAGGCCTTTTATGGCATCATTTAAAATGTTTTAGACCATTCACCAAGATGTCACATCTGATGTAAAGTCTCATAAAGTCTCATTTGTTGGAGTTCCTTTCATACATTTGCAAGAATTGATTTAGGCAGTCATATTTAGTCTATAATGATACACATTTCCTGCGAATTCCATGTAATCATTTCTTTTAGGGATGGAACCAGAAACTGATTTTATGAAGAGCACATAAAACGAAACTCGTCTTATTATGTATTAACTGTCATTATTCTTGTTTTATATTATAAATGCTTGTGTCATCCATTATTCCATGTTATATCCCAAAGTGATTTATGTCAGAATAGGTTTGGTCTGAATATATTGTATGCTTGATATGTTTCATAGTTAGTGCTCCTTCCCTTCCCCGTGTTTCTTTCCACTAGAAAAAGAATAGCAAGATGGACATTCTTTTTTTTAGTATTTTTAATGTCGTTATTTGTATTATTATTATTATTATTATTTTTATTATTATTATTATTATTAGTAGTAGTAGTAGTAGTAGTAGTAGTAGTAGTAGTAGTAGTAGTATTGCTATTGTTATTATTATTATCATTATTATCATATTATTATTATTATTATTATTATTATTATTATTATTATTATTATTATTATTATTATTATTATCAGTAGTACTAGTAATATTTGTAATAATAATAATAGTATAATACATAGCAGTGTTACTTATATTCAAGCATGATGTCTTTTGGATAAAAGATTTTCATCTGAAAATGTTATTATATTCATGATTTTCTGTTGTTATATTCAGTAAGTGAATCAGGTAATGCCGTTAGCATTAAAATAAAGAAAATATGATATTGTAATAAATGTGCAGTATTTAGACAATTAGAATTAACAAGATTGTTTTGCTAATTTTTATTTTTGCTGGTTAGGGTAGAAATAATACCTTTATCCTTTTCAGTTAACAAACCAGAAATCAATTCAATTCAATAGCTTTCATAATGACATTGGGATGTGTTTCCCACTGTTTGGAAACAAAATGTGCAATTTATACTTTCAGTAATTGCTAAAATATTCATTGATTTAGTAGGGAAGTAACAACTTATGTCAGTACATAATCAGTTTTGTTGATTTGGAGGAGTGATTAGGAAAATGTGATAGAACATTGGCTGAATTTGTTTTGCATAAACAAACATGTATACAATAATCAAACTATATAATTATGGAATAATAATCGCTTCACAAGAACGGTTCCCCCACCATTATTTTCTGATACAAAGCTATTTTACCACTCTTCTATAGTTTCATTTTAGATTAATACCATGCCCAAAAAACTATCACACTATAGGAACATAAAAATAAAATGATTAACAAATGATCGAGGATCTAATGATTGCTTGTTGTTGGCATTAAAGTAATGCTAATAATATTTTAAATTACAAAATCATAAATCATTTCAGTTTATTGGCTTCCATCCCGACTGTGAACATGGCTCCCACTGTTTGGAAATAGTTTCTAATTTCAGTGTTTGTTATTAACATAATTAACGTAAAAAGTACGTTTAACATGTGTATGTCAGTCTTAAAACGATTATTCTTGATGTGGTCGAGTGCACCTGAAAATGTGATACAAATTCAGTATGGAAAAAAGATTTGAATATAAATTAAGTTGAATGAAAGTTATACTATTTAATAGTGATTGAATTCATACCCATCACAGCATGGGTTCCACTACCATTTTGTCTGATGCAGTCATGAATGGCTATCATTGTAATGTTCCATATTACATATTGATAAAATATTGTTTCCATGTATGGCATAAAAATAACATTCTTTTCAAATTGTGCATTTTTTTTTTGATGGTTTTGAAAAATGTACAGTTACTAATTTTACTTCCAACTGTACATTGACAGCTTTTGATATTATGGATATTAATTCTTAAAAATGAAGAAAGTTCAAAAGAAGAAAAATGGAGGAAACTTCGAGAAATTTGAACTCTATGCCATAACTTTGGCGCAATAAATGTTATACCGTTGGAGTTATAAACACTTGCAAAACGTTTTGGGGTATCTAAATAATGCAGATGACACATTTTTTCCACGCAGATTTATATAACTGTAGATTATCCTTTGGTTTGTGCTCAGTTGGTGCTTTAGTTTGTAGAATTAGTTTTGTCTTTTTAAGAAAGACCAAGTTAACAAAAGTTAATGAAAGAAATACGAAGTTGTTAATGTTATTTCCAGCAAAAATGTGACAGATTCATTTAAAGCACAGAATTGCAATGTAATAGTGATTTTTACGTATAAAGCAGTATCGTGATGGAAATGAAGAAAACACCCTGCTAATAATCACACACACACACGCACGCACACACACACACACATATATATATATATATGTATATATATATATATATATATATATATATATATATATATATATATATATATATATATATATATATATATATATATATATATATATATATATATATATATACGCGTGTGTGTGTGTGTGTGCTTACCCTGTTATTAAAAGCATTCTAAAGCATTCTTCTGCAACACATTTCCAACGTAAAAATATAATTTTATTTGATGTTTACTCCATGTTGTCTTTGTATACATATAGTTCCAAATGCCCCTTCAGCACCTCGAGGAAATATCGTATTCCTAAGGCAATTTAGAAAGAATGAAGAAAGAGCGAAGTGAATAGAAAATAATGTTTTAAAAATATCTGAATCTTTATTTTTCCCGTAATTTTTTCATATAAATGCGGGTCTAATGGCTCACGCGTAGTGATATGTAGGTAGCTACCATCAAATAAGGAAAACAACGAAAGTGATACATGTACAGGAAAATTCAACAATGTTTTAATTGCTAGTGTGTAGTGGGAAAAAATAGTAATATGAGAACCCAAACAGTTTGATACAAATTAATCAACCAGTGAAAATAACTTTTCTGATCAAGTCTGCGCTTAGATGTTAGTTTTAGTTTCAAGTTGCTCAAATGTATCATTTTCTCACAAATTCCCCTTACTAGTGCGTGTTCAAAGGTCATGTTTAGGTATAAAAAAAAAAGAATTGTATATGCATATTTACGGCAAGATAGGGTGATATATGCATCGAGTACTACAATGAGACACATAGATGTCATCTCTTCAATAACATTTTACCCATACAAATGACGGCCGAAAATGCCCCTTATTCAATATAGTTCTCTACACTTCAGTGTAAGACGGCTATCTAAACTATGTACAGCTCAGCAAATCTTTGAAAACATGACTCAGTCAATAATCTCTTGGATCCCTATCAGAGCCGTATGAGAATCTGATTCAGCTAAGACTCACTTGGAGTTCTATCAGAGCTGTATGATAATGCGATTCAGTCTAGACTCACTTGGATCTCAATCAGAGCTGTATGCGAATGGGATTCAGTCTAGACTTACTTGGAGCTCAATCAGAGCTGTATGATAATGAGATTCAGTCTAGACTCACTTGGAACTCAATCAGAGCTGTATGCTAATGGGATTCAGTCTAGACTCAATTGGAGCTCAGTCAGATCTGTATGCTAATGGGATTCAGTCTAGACTCACTTGGAGCCCAGTCAGAGCTCTATGGAGTATGGAGGACGTTGCAGTTTGAATATTGTTCTCTTACGGAACTCTCTCACAATGGTGGGTTTATGATACGTTGTGATGGAATAGACGAACACCTCTGTGTTTGTTAATGTTCCACAACTTTTAGCAATAATCTTGAATCATTGAATATGCACATGTTGCAAATACCTTTCTGTGCTACAAATGGTTCTGCAGTATATTAAAATCTGACAAATCAATACCCGTGAAACTAGCAACTGTATATCGTGCATTTTCACCATTGGTAGCGTTTACTACAGCAACGTTCGTTTCATCAGCTACATACAGAAGATGTCTTGAACGTAGGTCATTATTCATCGATTTGCTACCAAATGTAAACCACAAACCATATGAAATTGCATGATTTGACAAAGAATAATATCCGTAAACTTTGATCAAACATGTCTTTGAATTCAGTCAAAAAGTATCGTAATAGCACTAATACAACATAGTCTTTGCATAGTATTAGAATTGTTTATCCATTTATGTATCTTGTTGCATGAAACTTCAATTATTTTGGAAGTATTACATTTCAGAAAAGGAAGAAAGAAGCCATGACTATTATTTCCTACATTAGTGGTGTCATTTATATCCATAAAATATGTCACTTCAAAGTCTGGCACGTTATTGACACTACCTATCCAGCAACCTTATCGTTAGTGTATTGATTCGCGTTGTATGCTGCGGCGAGATAATTAATGTCGAAAGGAAACCTGCTAAAAGGCGTACACTTTACCAATATGGCTTAGCCGCATATACATATATATATATATATATATATATATATATATATATATATATATATATATATATATATATATATATATATATATATATATATATATATATATATATATATATATATATATATATATATATATGGGTGGGTGTTCTCAACAATAATATTCACCTGGTTTTCATTCCTGTCAACAGCATATTCCTCTCACGTTTTTGAAAAGGTTAAATAACTAGATTTGATTCTCAATTATTATCCTCATTAGATTCTCAATTATGTAACATGCTATGCAAACTTGCGAAAGCTTGTCATTTGTAGTGATATTCTTCTACTACCACGACAGTCAAATTATGTACATTTTGAAAGCTATAATTTTACGTACGTTCTTGTAATTTCCAAGAATTTGAATCATTAACGACGCATTACCATAATATTTGAGAGGAACACTTCTTTCAAGAAGTCAATAAGTCAAGAAGTTTTAATATGTTAGAGTGGGAAGCTTTATGAATGCAAATGTGAAAGAAAATTAAGTAGGTTCTGACCTGAATTCAATACATCATCAAGGCAAGAGGATTCAATTTGACGACCTCTCCCCGTTCATAACGGATTTAAACAAGTTACTTTTAGAATGTTTATCCTGAGGTGGGTGGGATCTTAAAGTCTACTGATTTACAGACAATGCATGAGGAATGGTCTAAGTACTAATTGCAATTTCAGACCGTTTATAAACTCCAAACCCCAAAGAACAAACATATTGTTTATCTTGTAGAACTATGTATTTTCCATATTGATTTAAGTTGCAATGAATACTTGAGTTACTAATCCATGTTGTTATAAGTACTTGAGTTACTAATCCATGTTGTTATAATTACTTAATTTACTAATCCATGTTGTTATAATTACTTAAATTACTAATCCATGTTGTTATAAGTACTTAAATTACTAATCCATAATGTTATAAGTGCCTAAAAAATGCTAATCTATTTTGATATTGATATTTAAGTTGCCAATCCACGTTAGGATAAGTATTTAGGTCACTTATTCATTACGCTGTAATGACTTAAGTTATAAATTAATGCCAGTGTAACGCCTGCATTTTCGTTTGAAATACATTACATATGCATGTTTTGCTTTCTGATGTTTTGAATCAAGACATATCTTCAATGATTGATACACGGTACTTATCTCGTGATCTAAGCACATCTATGCTTTCATATTTTTATTTTTTCCTCGCGATTTGTGTCGCTATGTAGGACCCAAAGACCTATTCCGACTTAGAGTAACATTTATTTCAAGACACGTGAAGTGCAATTATGTGCTCGGGATTAAATATGCAATCATTAATATTGTGTGTGTGTGTGTGTGTGTGTGTGTGTGTGTGTGTGTGTGTGTGAGAGAGAGAGAGAGAGAGAGAGATGCTTGTTTTCATGAGTATGTTCAAGTAATTATAATATTATAATAATAATAATGAGGACTTTGTATATCTTTAGAAGCTCTAAGCGCTTTCCAACATCAATAATGATATGACTACACTACAGAAAAAGACCAAACAAAAACCATGAAATTGGAAAACTTAAAAGCATTCTGAAAACATATAAGATTCAAAACATGTTTAGGGTTCTAAGTTTGTTCCTGCTATAGAAAAAGGTGAGTTTTAAGAGCACTCTTAAAACGGACAACTGTTCCATTGTGTCTAATTTCAATGGGCAATTCGTTCCACATCGCCAGGCCCTGGTATGCAAAAGAACGCTGTCCATATAACTTCGTTTTCATAGTGGGAACAGTGAGTATACGATTGTCAGAAGAGGAGCGTAAGTATCTTGCTGGTGTATACACATGGGTGAGGCCGGATAGGTATGTTGGACTAGTGTTTGTCAGTGAAACGTAGCACAGAGAACAAATTTTGTGTTTGATTCTGTATCAAATGGATAGCCAGTGTAGGGTACAGAGCAGTGTTGAGGTGTGCTCTGATTGAGGTACTCTAAAGATGATATGAGCAGCTGTATTTTGAACAGTTTAAAGGTTCTGGAGTAGATACTGTGACGAACCAGACAGAACTAAGTTACAGTAGTCAAGTCTTGAAAGTACTAATGAACACACAAATGTGTTAGTGGCATCAGGTGAAAGATATTTGCGAATGGAACTGATGCGTCTCAGTTCAATATATGCAGCCTTGCATATGTTCATGCCATGTTGGTGCAATATGAGAGTAATGTCTATACTAACACCTAGTTTTCGTACTGACTGTGAGAATTGAATGTTGGTGTTGCTTATGTTTATTGTCTGATGTAAAGGATGTGAATGAGAATGTATTTGTGTTGTGATCAGAATGGCCACAGTTTTATCATCATTCATCTGCAGCTTGTTACATGTCATCTATGATTTCACATCAGAAATGCACCTCTACTCCATTGATGTTAGCATTATCTTCAGTTGGGTGGCTAGACTTGTATATTTGGGCGTCATCAGCGTACAATTTGTGAGACACTGGGTGATGATCTATAACATGTGAGAGCGGCTGC
The DNA here is from genome assembly GCA_030141615.1 of Unio pictorum. Lineage (NCBI taxonomy): Eukaryota > Metazoa > Mollusca > Bivalvia > Unionida > Unionidae > Unio > Unio pictorum. The sequence continues at coordinate 12,618,739 of JARLTB010000059.1, forward strand.
GTGTATAAAATGAAGCGAACAGGTCCAAGAACAGACCCCTGTGGAACACCACAACATATATCAACTGGGCTGGAATGTGTTCCATTTGCAGATACAATCTGTGTCATGTCAACTAAGTAGGACTTGAATCACTGTAAGGCTATATTCTGAATGCTAAATGCATGCTGGAGACGGTGAAGTTATATATCATGGTCTATTGTGTCAAATGCTGCATACAAATCAAGGAGACTGAGGACTGTAATCTTTTCATTATTCAAAGCAGAGAGAATGTCATTAAATACTTTAAGAAGAGGAGTAGTTTCAGTACTGTAGCAATGGTGATATGCAGACAGTACATTTCTAAACAGACTGTGTGAATTCAAATGAAATACAAGTTGGATTAGAACAGCTTTTTCTAAGATTTGTATATAAATGGGAGATAAGAAACTGGGTGGTAGTTCTTTAAATCGTTATGGTCAAGTGCTGGTTTCTTCAGCAGAGGATTTACGACGGCAGTTTTCAACAATGAATGGGAATTCCCTCGATGAGATAGAGATATTAAAAACATCAGTTAGTGAAGGCAATATTGGGTCTAAGCACTCAAGCAGCAGTGATGATGGAATTGGATCCAGGTCACAAGACGTTGTGCACTCTTCATCACGGATGTCCGTATTAGATCAATAGAGACAGGTTCAAATGTTCCTGAGGGTTGTTGCTGAAATTATGTATCATAACTGTATGGTGACGAGTCAATTTAAATTGTGTTGTCAAGAGAATCTCTAATGGTTTGTACTTTGTCACGGAAGAAATATGCAGTTAGGTCCGGAAGGTCTACTGGAGAGAAGGCAGTTGGAAGTGGGGTACATTTGTTAATTGACATTAGTTTGTTAGTTATCTCGAAGAGCTCTTTGCAGCTGGAACTTTCCGTGATCTTAGTACTGTAGTAGGATAATTTGGCTAAATGGACTATGATTGTGACGTTCTTCTTAGCGGCTTTATAGTTTTGTTTATGAATAGTGAGTTTGGTGGAAAGCCAAAACCTGTCTGCTTCTTCGGCGATGTCTTTTAGCAGTGCAAAGCTGGTCTGTAACACTGCTATACCGTGGAGAATACTTTTTTTAAATACTGTACATTTGGTGGTTGGGGCATGTTCTTCAAGCAATGAACGCAGGCAGTTATCGAGTTGTTCTGCTGTAAGATGTAAGTTGTTAGGTTTATTTGGATGTCATGCATTAATTTGGTTTTATTTATTATACGGAGGTTTCTCTTAGTAGCAAATAAAGGTGGAAGGTTAGGGACTGATAGTTCGAGATGACATAAAATGCAGAGATATCTGATGCAAGTTCGTGAGATAAAAGGGTGTGTTGCAGAATATTATCATCAGATTTATGAAGAAGCCAATCTAAAATGTGACCACATTTATGCGTGGGATGGTTAACTGACTGTTTAAGGTTGAAAACATGAATAGAATCTAAGAGTTTTGACGTGTATGGGTTTTCAGGTCAGTCAAATTGAAAGCTGATATCTCCAAGATCAATTAGGTTGGCACCGATCAACGTTCTTACTCCAGAAGATTTGGAAACTGCTCCAAAAAGAGAGATTCAGTTAGCTTGTTTTTTCTACTAGGAAAAGGGCGGTAGAGACAGAAAAAATGGACTGACCTTTGTTCCAGTGTGAGTGTTGTTTGGACTAGTTCAAATGATGTGTGGCAGAAATTGAAGGTTATGTTGTACTTAAGGCATTTTATCATGGAATTCTTTTTGAAGACAGCAATTTCCCCTTTGCGACAGTTGAACGACTTGATGGAGTAAGCGGTGGGTATTAACTCCGAGCATTTGGGCTCATCGCCTGTTGTTTTTACCCATGTTTCTGTCAGGAAGAAGACGTCAATATTCTGGTCTTTGATAAAATTAACTATTTCTGTGCGCTGTGATCTTACTGATTGGGCGCTGAATGATGCAATACGTAGTGGTATCCGTGGGACAGTTAACACAACGGTTGACGATTGAAGATGAATTTTCCACAGGTTATCAAAATTAACGGCCGAATCAATTGCATGTTTATGTGCAGTTAATAAAGGAAGTTCAGGAAAAAAATCTTCTTCTTCTTCTTCTTCTTCTTCTTATTATTATTATTATTATTATTATTATTATTATTATTGCAATCAAAGATGATTTGTTACCTTGTTTACATTTTATTTAAGAATTCAACTAAAAAGCATTTCCTGGGTGACTGCTTAAATCTGGCAACAAAATGAATATATTTTATACATGTCTGCTTTATGATGCACTATGACACTTTTACTCGAACTGTGGCAAGGTCAAGTTAAAATGACATACCTAAGTTGAGTAATTAATGGGTAATTATTGGCGTCGATTTTAACTTGGTCATGTATACCGATTATCTAAATTACAATTATTATGACGATGCTATAATTACAATTACCAGTCTTTCGTTTTTCCAAAGATAAAAGAAACATTTTGGGGGTTTGTTTGTCTTGTAAACTTTTGTCATTATTTAGAGGAAGTATAAAGCTAGCAGCCAAACAAGAAGGAAACCTAACCAGTAAAAAAACTTGCATTTTTTTTGAAAATGTGCTTTCAGTTTTATTGAGCCTTTTACATAACCAGGATATACAACATATCACTCTCCTATAACAATCAATGAGACTGCTGGACCAGTCTTAAAAGCTCAATAACATATTTAGATTTTTAGAAGCTTTTTATCGAAAGAAAATTATTTTTTTCAAACGTGCATGAGATAAAACAGCAATATATATATATATATATATATATATATATATATATATATATATATATATATATATATATATATATATATATATATATATATATTAGTAATAAGAATTAAACAGACATGTGATGCTATCTTTGTTTTAGCTTTCATTTATCTATACATAAATAATTATTTTCAGAAATTCTTCTTGCGGAAATTAGAAGGAAGACATTTTGGTATTATCCATACAAGAAATATATGAAGATCGATTGGAGAGATAACTCTATTCGGATTATTGATAAATTAGAACAACATTTTGAATGCTATCAAATACACGTTTTAGAAGGTAAAAAGAATTTCGTAATTCGATATTAGGTTATTTCCTAGTAAACTAGTGCATTTATTTGTGCGATATGTTAGAATTTATATATGTTTGAATTGTGAATTCTAAAAATATTTGAAGTGTGTAAGATTAGTTAATATCGATGTATGTATATATTAGATAATGGGCATTGTACTATGTATGTACTTTGTGTGCGTTTTAAGGTAAAGAAATGCGTCTGATTCTTGTGATACTGCTTAGTGTAATAAACGTAAGAAGATATTCTGATGTGATGCAATTTATTGATGTATGCATGAGTTGTAATTGATACTGAGCTTTTATTACGACGTTGTTTTACCGGACAAGAATGTAAGAGTAATGCGATGTGAATGAATGCGTGACCAGAGACATTTAGTAGCCGTTATGTGATAATAGGCTGGGTGTAGTGTGAGAGATGAGATGGCTAAGGACAATGTTGTACCGTCCTTATATTTTCACAGGAAACATTTTTGGGGACAGAACGTCCGTCCGGTTGAGTTGAGTCCCGAGTCTCAAAGATGGGAGACGGAAGTGAAACAGGCGGAGCAGTCGGAGTCCACTTAGTCTAGTCGGAAGAGCGAGTTGAGGAGGAGGAAAAGGAGTCGAGGAGGAGAACTTGGAGAAGGAGGAGGAGTATAGAGAAGAGGAGATGAAATTTAGAGAAAGTCTGAAAGAAGAGAAGTAATTGAAGTGATAAGAAATAAGAATACATATATAGTACAATACAAGGACAGATGGAAGGCTATCTCACACGACTAATCACGTGATGCAATAGATTATTACAGGCTCCAGCGGAAGGAGAGTACTTGGGACATTTTTAATTACTTGACTATTGAGTTGTCATTACATTCTTATTCGTTGAATTTCACTTTTTTATGTTTAGTCATTCACCCGTCTGCATTGTTGACTTGTGGCTCGAAGATTTACATTTATCTTTCACTAATTTAACTTCAAAATTCTAGCCTGGGTAGGCTTCCATAATAATTTTGAAAACTATTGTGAGCGCCCCACTTTGTTTACAAATGCGATAGAAACTGTGACATTTGTTTTGCGACATGTTCTAGAACAATCATTTTTTTCTTCAAGACTTTTTTTAATTGATAATACCAGAAGCCATAATTTAATATATTTTAGGTTAACAATAACAAATATGTTACTGGCAATAACAGACATACAACATTCCGATAAAGTTGTTCATTTATTCGTTCTGAAATGAAACATTAACAGTTGTTTTAAAAAAAGCACAAATTATATTACGTTTAAAAGCAATTCTAGCTACATGTTTCTTTATCAGAAAGAGTTCGTTTGTGTAAATGGATTTTTAAAATAATGAATGTATATTTTAGAGACAAGATTAGTTCATTATGTAGATGTATCTGTTAATAATATAATACAGTTATTGGTAAATGAGATGATGTACAATTATAAGACTTGAGAAAACAATGAATATGTATTTAAGCATGAGTGTACGTATATATGGGTATATATTTATGTATCAATATAAGTACGTATGTTGGACTATTTCCTGTAATGGACGTGTAATGGCTCGCAGTACATCATATAGCCCATGGTACGTTTTCTCACCATTGTGAGAGTCAGCCAGCATGGTATGTATTGAAAATATGTAAAAAAAAAAAAAAAAATTAACACAAAATATTAACGATATAAAAGTCACAGTTTTGTGCATTTGATATAAACTCGATAAACTGAATATTTTCATTGTATTGGTGGGCTTTTTTTAAAATCACAACAAACATATTCTTACGCATATAAATTGAATTACAAATTCAGCTCTTAAATTAAATGAACCCTATCAAGAAACCTAACAAAACCCACGCTTAATGACATATTTCTATTTGATAACGTACACAAACACAAATATAGCTTTCTGGCAGTCGAATTAGTATCTCTTTTTTAGAGTATTAAAATATAACTGAAAAGAACTGTTACCATCTAGGATTGCGTCCCCGTCTGGCGTTAACTTTCCCACTGGATAGGGACTGTTTCTTCAAAAAAGAAGAGGAATTCGTTCGTGTCTACACTGCAGTCTACAAATCTTATGTCTGGGCTCTGTCACTGTTCCTGATTTTGCTCCTGCTCCTCTCTGGTCTCTTTGCTTCTGATATCTGCTGTCTCTATCCATTAGCTTTTTCTGTATTGATTTCCACTCTGAACATCTCTCCTATCAGATCTTCCAGCACTTTCTGCATTCCACGTTCTCCATCTCTTCATCATTCGGCATTGGGCTTTGCCTGAAACGATGCAAATGCACGTTGGCTTCGATTAATTTAGCTCATTAGACTCACGAGTCAACAATGGATGATGAGACTGTAGACTGATTCATTTTTTTACATGGTTCAACATCCCTACGATTGTTATGTTGGGTCAGAACGCTATGATACTTGATTTTAAGGTGAGGGACAGAAATACGTCAAGAGCAAGACACAAATATTTAAAAACACAACAATTTTATGCAAAAAAACTAACAATCAACTATTAACAAATAACAATAACACAAACACATTATGTTTGACAAGATTGGCAACGTTGTAAGGCTAGGCTAGTTTTCCACTAGTGGAAGTCGTTGGCTCATTGATGTACATTACGTTTTCTAGCTAAAAACAAAAGATAACCATGATGGTCACAAATCCATCAATCTACTTTGTCATTGTTTCTAGAAAAGTGATGTTCCAAAAAAGTCACTAAATGTTCTCAAGATCAAGACTGCGTTGATGGAAAAATACACACAATTCTGTCAACACACCATGGAATATGTGCCTTGTAATTTCACATTATTGAATAGTTTCGTCTATGAATTTCTTCTCATCAAGTCCATGATGTCTTCCAACGGTGGTAATCCATAAGAAACAAAAAACTCCAGATAACCATGACGTCGAAAGAAGACGAGCAGCAGAGGGTGAATCCGACAACTTTATAGAAGCGTCTCTTTGGCAAACCATGGCTTCCTCCAAAATCGAAAAAAAAGGTTCGTTTGGAGACGCAAAGTCGTTGTCGCGTCCTCTCTGCTGCTATGGGGGTAAAAATCTTTTTACGATTTCACAGACTAATTTGTAAAACCTCACCTCGTAAATCAATCAAATTATTTGACTGGTTAGTGAGTTTAAAGTTAATTCTCGTTAATGAATTGTTATGACATCGCATATACCCTGGATTAGTTGGATCCTCAATTATTAAAAATCCGAGTGGAGCTGTTGGTGCAAACGAGTATAAATTATATCCTTGTTGAGCATGATTTGATCTTTCGAGATTTATTTGGTAACTTCCTTCGATAACATCACATACTAAATTCACTGCAATCACCGAGGATATATTGACGTTTTGAGGAGGATATCTCGCCCACCACCATCTGGGTCATTATTATGCCTGAGGATTGTTATTGTTTGTGGTTGTGCTATTGTCTTCCATGCGTCGTGAATCCTTTTACAACCATCATCGATGTTGTCATTGAGAGATTTTTCCATCTCTGGGGCGTTATATGCTGGTAATTTAAAATTTAATAACTCTTCTTTTGTGATATTATATGCGGATAGAAATGTTTGTTTTTTTCCTTCTCGCTCGTCAATAGATTCATCAAAAGATTTTATTAAAAAAAATTCATTTAATATTTTAATATTTTTATGTAAGTGTTCATATCTTTTATTATTTCTATGATTTTATCACGTGAACCCGTTACATCCAAAAGATATTTTTGAAAACTTTGCTGTAGTCTCTCTCTACCAGATTCGAAAATTCATTATATGTTTTCAAAAAACACATTAATATGTTCATTTAATAGAATCGTTTCTGTACTTTTTTTATCATCGTGTTCAAGTTCAAAATGAAACCCAGAGAAACCCTTCCTATAGAATTCAAAATATATTTTCTTTATTTTTGTTATATCTTCCCCTTTAAGAAGATCAAAAATTATATATCTATAACTATCAATCTAATTTGGGTAAAATCAGACTTTTTAGTTTCAGGTGGAGGTGTTTTTTCAGGCCAACCCAGTATTGTCCTTATCGAACTCTGATAGATGTATACGACATATCCGCGCAAGTTTATCTTAATGGCAGATGATAGTGTTGGTTCATGAACCGTTATAGCGATTTTCGATTCTTTTCCAATAATGGATTTTATTCTACGCTGAAATTCATTATTGATCTGTTCGATTAGGTAGGACCCAGATGGTAGCGAAACAACATTCCAGTCTGGAGTACCATCGGGTTTATTCTTACTGGCAAACACCAGGGAATTATTCGGTTGCTGACCACAGAAAGGTGCTGATCTAATGTTAGGCCAACTGGGATATACTCGTAATTTTGCTAGTGCTATCTCCTTCACGGGAACCGCAGAAGGGAAATTGACACTGAATTCAGGATTCGTTGAGGTTATTGAGATCATGCTGGTTTTCACCGGTGTGGTATTTTCCGCTATTCGTTGAAGTAGTTCTTGCGATGTTGCCATTGTTATTATACTCATGTTGCTTTTCTAATTTTGACATCGCGGAATCATAAACACGTACCATCGCTGAAAACTCACTATCGGATATTAATATGTCATCAAGTGACGACGATATCATCGAGAAAAATTGGGAGTGTGCGGTTGACACAACATGGAATTTAATTACGTAGTCTTGTAGTTTACGCTGGCTGCATGATGATATATTTTTTATTATTGAAATAATTCCAGCGATTGTTGTTGTCGCTGATATACAAATTGGAACAGCTGTCGGGGCAATCATTGTCACCGAGGATAGTATTATACCAGCTCCGGTGATTACACCTGATATCGAGTACACGGTAACATCAACTGCGGTAATTCTTCGTCGGCATTTTTTTATTTTTGTTTGGTATTCCTCAGTGAGTGTTTTGAGTTTAGTTTGAAATTCTCTGACCTGATCACAGCGATATTGCTGTGACCTTGCCAATGATGACATTTTATTTATTATAATAGATTTCAAATTGCTGGCGTTAAATTCGCTAGCGTTGAAAATCCTATGGATTTTTAATTCAGTTGTTTACCTAAATCAGCTACGAATTCCACATACCATGTTACTGAAACACAAGCCAAATTATTATCAGTGATGATATTATGAATCGTTCAGTTGTTCCTTTGTCGATGATCGTCGATATCATATTGTTGACCCCAGATAAACTCGTTGATGAAATATTAAATTGAGTCGGCGACACTAGTATTAATCGATAAATACCCTTGACGGCCGAGGTGATATTTAATATGTTAGTGGATGGTGTCCATGTAAATGATCCGTGTTGGATTGCGTACACGTTATTTACGACATTTTTGTTCGTGAGGGATTTTTATTTTTCAAGATTTTTTATATCATTCTCGGTAGATCATCCCTGATGACATCGTTGGTCGTTTTAATATCCTCTGTTACGTGCTTAGGTTCGAATAAGCAGCAACACATAAAGAGTGAAAACTAACAAGCTTGTAAAACTTTAACAATGATTTATTTAGTACAATTATTTTCATAAAATAAATAAACTTACAGTTTTAGAGAATCAAATCCAACATTAATCCAATATAGAACTCACAAAAATAATCCACTAATGGAATTGTTAGAGTCCTGATAAATAAATGTTCTAATAGTTCCAGGTTCGAATCTTGACGATGGAATCCAAAATGGCTGACAATGCCACGTGATGCAGTTCTTGTTTAATTTATCATCCACATGAATTATGAGCACATATTTTCTCCTCCAAATAGATAAACAATCCTCTTTCTTCAATGAATTGACACAAAGTCAAGAACAAGATAATAAAAATTATAACTCAAACATGAATACACAACTGTTCATTTTAAAGCCCAAAATTCTACTGAATCTCTCTTCCAGTACAATGATTTCAATACCTGTTTTTAATATGTAAACAAGGGATCACGTGATTTTCTAGAAATTGATAGAAGGTCAGAGGAAGAGTCTGCCTTCACCAAGTTACGTAATAATAAAATGATCCAGAAGAAAAAAAGCCACGAATTACTAAAAATAAAAAGTTGTCCTTGAAATTAACCAATAATTTTAGAAGCTTGTTGACAATGTCGAAAGCAAGGTCAGGAATTAGATCAACAAGCCAAGGTCAAAACTTGTTTACAATTATAACCCAGGTCAGCTTGAATTTTCCAGAAAAAACCAAACTAATGAATATCAAACCCCAAATGACAAATTTGGACTTAACAATAAAAAATAAATAAATTAAATCCAATAGCCGTAACACCTCGCGAATAACTCCTAATCGCTGTTATTTCATCGAGTTTTGTGCTAATATCAGCGAGATCTATTTTAACATCATCGGGTTTCGAGTTTTTTTACCAACAAATTTATCAATGGCGTCATCGGTCCTGTTAAAGTTTTTACGTAACGTAGTAAATTGCGATACATGAGTATCATAATCTGATCGCAAAGTTATCAAATTATATATTGCTGCTTTTATCTCCGTGAGTTTCGGTGTGGTCACCGGTGGATTTCCAAAGAAATCTAATAGAGGTTTGTCAATACTGTCAAATATACTTCTTTGTAATTCAGAAAACCGATCGAATTTAGTTATATGGTCGTCGTATTCATCGCGTAGTTTTTTTTAATGGTTCTAACACCACAATAGTTGAAATGAGAACATCTGGTTTGAGTTTACCCTGATCGGAAAATACCGCTATAGCATTTTCCGTTACACCGCGTTGTTTAACTAAAATATCATCAACATCTCGGATATTTCATTTTCGATTATTTTTTTTACATCACCGGTTGCAGATATTTTCGTGGTGGATTTTTTAAGTCTTGATAAAGATCTCCCCCAAATATCAATCATTATACTCTAAGATCTCTCTTAAAAAGCGATTACTCGTATATTCGTGTACGGTTTTATGGGATGGTTTTCCCGATGATGAAATAGCGTTGAGGACATTTAATACTTCTATACCGCATATTGGTGGGTCATTCATTTTCTGTGTTGGTAGCGTAGAATAACAGATAGGAGTTTTTAAGCAGTTTATATAACGCATAAATTCTTTAGGCTGTGCTAATCCATATGAATCGAAATAAATAATTGCACGCGGATCAATCACGTATGCAACCACGTATGGTTTCAACGCTGCTTGGTTGTTGTTGTAATTGATCTCGCATAAAAACACCTCTAAAGTTTTTTATCGCTAGTTTTTAGTAGCATCGAGTAAATCAAAATTTGACATGGGAACTATTGTTAGTAAACTGTTCCTAGTCTAAGGCCTTTTCCGCTGTTCCATGAATACGGAGTTCCTGGTCGTCTCAGACCCTTTCCTGATCGTTTCTTTTTATTGTATCCCTGTCCGGTAGCTTTCTTTAGTGCCATCACTGCCGCTGTACCAACGGCTTCTAGCGCGGCGGCTTTTGCTACCGCTGGGGCCGCTGCCGCAATCAACGCTGGTAACGCAGCGAAAAGTGGGAATATACCACCTGATTTTATCATGTTTTTAACTGCGGCCGCAGAGAGAGAGACCTAAACACCTTTATTTTTATCTTTGATGGCATCATTGAAGTGTTTTATCAGATGATCTGTCAATGACAGTTTATGCTGACCACCAGACATCTGATCGTTCTTCAACGATATTGTGGTTCCACATTTTTTAGCTGATTCCGATTGCATTTTGTTTTAATTTGACCAGGAGTTAACGTAACACTGACATGACTATATGACATTTTATTTAATAACAGATTGATCTAATTGTCTACATATTTTCCACTGGTGCATCAACTACAATCATTCGTCCACTAGCACCTTCGAGTAGCATTGATTTGTCACTGAGTATGACAGCAACTGCTCTATAACCACTAGCAGCAGGAGGATTGGTTACACGGGCTCGAAAGTGCATGTCAACGACGGATTGTCTGGTTAAGTCAAGATGTTCCAACGAAAAGTAATAGCAGCAGAGAGGGTGAACCCTACAACCTTATAGAGGCGTCGATTCGATGATCTGAGGCTTCTACCAAATAGTAAAAAAATGACGTCTATTCGATAAAATAAGATTTCCTTATATACGCCAAACGTCGTTGTCATCCACCCTCTCTGCTGCTACAGGTTAATAATTTTTTTACGAGTTTAACCGAATATTTGATCCAGTCTTTAGGACGAAAATCATTTATGATTTCACAAACAAACTAATCGCTAACACTTCATCTTGTAGATCAATTAAATTATTTGACTGGTCGGTGAGTCGGAAATTAATTCTCGTTAACGAATTATTATGGCATCGCATGTAGACAGGATTAATTGGATTTTCAATAATTAGGAATCCTGGAGGAGCTGTTGGTGCAAACGAATAAAGAATATATCCCTGCTGAGCTTGATTTGATTGCTCTAGATTAATTTGATAGCTTCCTTCGATAACATCACATACTAAATTGAGAGCAATCACTGAGGATATATTCACATTGTTCGGTACAATATGCCTACCACCGCCATCTGGATCATTATTATACTTGAGGATAGTTGAATCTGGTTTTTGTAGCGCCTTGATATCGGTTTTAACAATTTTTGCTAGTTCATCAGCGTTGTATTTGGGAAACTTGAAATTACGCAGATTGTCTTCTGTGATATTGTAATCGGTTAGGAATCGTTGTTTATTGTCGCTGTTGTCATTAATTATTGTTTCAATAATTAGTTCATAGATATATTCCATGTCAGATATAAGTTGATTTATTATTTCAACGTGTTTTTGCGATTTTGTTTTCCGTAGTTGTTCTAGTTGTGTTTCATATAATTGTTTAATTTAATTAAAATAACCACGGACGTCAGTTAGCGTAAATGAAATAGTAACAGATGAGTCGGCTGTTCTTTTAATGATGGGCCAATAAGGAAAGTTCGAGTGTTATCGTGGAAGTGATTTTAGTCGCTCGGCTCTTTTTTATTATTTTCTGACTTTATCAGCGCGGCAGTTATCTGTTTTTCACGGAGAGTCTTTAAAAACTCCTCTGGAGTCGGTATAGGTTTATTCTTTCTTCGAAGATACTCCATCACGGAACGATATTTGACGCCGCCACACTCGGTGCAAATCTGATTTTTTCCTCTGACGCCTTTTCCGCAACCAAGACAAGGCTTGGGACCATCAACACAACCTTGTTTTGCCGAGCCGTTATGAACTCCACAGAATTTTCCGATGCTGTTTTTTTCACATCGCCGTGTGGATCCCTGAAACAGCCACGAACACTTATTACGCGATTGTGATTCAACCATTATTATTAAGACTTAATTGTTATTCAAAATGTGTACTGTATAATAACAACTTCATCGATATGTGATCGCGTGGTAAATCCTCTGCGTAGAGGTCTTATTGGGCCGTTTCGACATCTCTACGATCAGTGCGGAAACGGCACTTTTTCATATAAATTTCATCATATAAAATATAAATGTAATGTGCCGTTTCCGCACTGATCGTAGAGGTGTTAAGATGACCGCGTTGAGGCTCTATCACGAAGAAATTCTTCTATAGTTGTTGGGGTCCTGGACATCTTAATGTCTTGGTTGACAATTGACCGATATTGATGGCCACCGCAGTCTATACACAACTGATATTTTCCTCGGACACCCTTACCACAACCAAGGCAAGGACGAGGACCATCCGATTTACCGAGTTTGGCGAACATTACATGTGTTCCACAGAATTTCCCGTAGGAGTTTTTCCCACACGGGGTTGCCGACCGTTGTTGTTTGTAGCGAGTTTACAAGACGGCATTGTATATAAAATGATATTATTTTAATTAGACAGTGAAATTATATATATATAAAATGATATCATATCAGACATACAATAAAAAGATTGAAGCGATTCAATCGTTGATTCAAGATGGTGTAATCGCATCGAAACCAATTATTCATTCAATGTGGCAGTTTCATGTGTGGGACAGCTATGAACAATTTGATGTATTACATTATCAAGGAAAATCATGCGTCAATGAGATTATTTTACCACAACGACGTAGAAAGTTCATCTGTGATATTGATTCCAAACCAGATCTTGTTGCGGTTAGAAGATACTTTCAACAACATGGTAACGTTATTGTATTTGAAACAACAAAAGGATATCATGTTGTTGTTGATGTTGTAGTGGATTTTCAAACACATCGGACATTAATATCAAAGGCCGCGGCGGATAATCCCGGATGGAACATTGATAAGATTGCTGGGGTCTACAGTATTAAATTACCCGGGACCAAATCAGCATTTGTAAACGATCGTTGGATGGTCCTGTTGATCCGCTAATAAGTGTACACGAAGATGTTCCAGTGGGTTTCGTTGAATTTAATTATCCCGCGAACACTAGCGTTTCAGATGAAAATATTGTAGAGATATCAATGGCGCTAACTGGACAGCCTGATCAAATAATATCACAGATTTCAGCAACAGGAAACAGAATAACATTTGCTAGACGACCCGGCCATTATTGTGTTATTTGTCAGCGACGTCATGGATATAATGCTGCATTTGATGTTATTGAACCGAGCTGCGATAATTGTCTAGTATACGAATATGACGATCACTACGATGTTATTTGCCCGAGATGCCACGGGAAAAAGATTGTTGTAGATCGGGCCAACTTGGACTTAAGAATCGCCAATTATTTATCGGGATCACCTGACAATGCCGTAGATGCTGTTGCATCACCGTTAACAGCCACAGAAAAATCAGCAGGATACATTAAATATTTAATGGGGTTACAACGAGATAACTACGGAGGTGAATTTCCCACGAGGATTCCTGATTATATTTATACAGAACCTCCAGCACATATTTCAGGGCGAGGTTGTATTGGTTCCAGTGATGATTATTTAGATGGTTCATATTGCGGAATGGGGAAATCAATTGCTGCGTGGAAATCAATCGCAGATGATTCATCTGTGTGTTATATTAGCTATAGAAAAACATTATCGAGTAAAACCGCAGCTGATCAGCAAATTCAATTGTATAATGAAATCGCTGGTGATATTCATTTTGATGAGAAATTACGGACCAGAGTTGTAGTTCAAGTTGATTCCTTAACGAGGGTCACAGGAACGCCTAGCACTGTTATCAGCGATGAGCTTCATGGAATATACCGACAAATCTTTTCAAATGCATCAAGAAGTAAATCAATGTGGGAAAAGTTCGATGGGTTAATCACTACTGCGAGACATTTTATCGCGCTGCACGCAGATGCCAACGACGATGACAAAAAAATACTCTCGATGATACGTCCTGGAATTAAATTCATTATCAACGATTATAAACCGGATAGCGGAAAAAGGTTTTATTTGGAAAATTCCAACGAAGAAAATTACCAACTAATGTGGAGATATCTCAGCGATGTCACTAAACGATGCGGAGTTTTCTGCCATTATAAACTCCATGGGAAGTATTCTGCGGAAGAAATTGCCAAAGAGGCACAACGGAGAGATATTCCTGAGAAACACTATCATGCTGATACCGATAGCATTGTTAAACACAAAGACTTTTCTGATCCAGTTGCGGCATTTGCTAACACCAGAATGGTGATTTTTACTCATACGCTCGAAGCAGGAGTATCTATCATTGACGAACAGTTTGATATGCTATTCGTGTTTTCGTTTGAAGTTGGATCTGTCGAAGCCACTAAACAGGCAATTCACCGATTCAGAAATGTATCTGAAATTCATTACTCGGTGTCAAGAAAAATATCACACGGGTTGCCAACGACTCGGGAAGATGTTATCGCGAGAATAATCAATAATGAACGAAATTTAACCGCAGCGGAACGAGATAATAAATTGCCCAACATATCCGAGATTAATACGAGCTTCGGGCAGGCATATATCAGTTACATCGTCGAGGAAAATGCCTCACGGTGTTTCTTTACTCCGCGGCTAATCGAGTCTATGAAACGTACCGGATATGAATTTATTACAGTTCCTCCGATGGATTATACAACTTGGAAATCAACAAAAAAGTCCAAGCTGGATAAACTACTTGAAAAATACCCCGACAACAGAAATGTCTCTGATGATTTATTAATGAGTTTTGGAGAGCGTGTAAAAAATGCAGCCCTGGTAAATAATCCCGAGATCACCGACAGCGACATTGAAAACCTTTTTACTGGAAAATTACCCAACAGGATTAATTATTACGATTACCGCGATGATGTTAAATTATCACCGTATCAGCAGAAATTAAAATATCTCAATTACATTTACCAATGTGATACTAACAAACTTCCCCCAGAACAAATTGAACAGCATTACAAGAAAATCCCCGCGGCGATAAATTATCGGGAGAAAATAGTCTCTGATCACAACGATGGAATGATTTTTCAACGAAAAGTGTTTCGTGGCGACCGATTATCCCCGAGACAGCAAGATGAAATAATTACCGGGATTATCAAATTGGCAAACTTACCAAATGTTATTCCTGATGACCTAACAACGACAAGTATCAATGTGATAAATCTTAATGAAGCCGTATCAGCGATAATCGTGGATAAACAGCAATATAACAATTTGATTGACAATTTCTCTGAGTTGTTTCCCGGGACCAAATTAAAATCAAGAAAAACCACAGACCGAAGAAATATCATAGAGAAAATCAAAATGATTTATAAACGATACGGTGCTGAATTAACCGCGAATAACAAAAAAGATCCTCAACGAGGCAATTATACTTTAACGTATCCTAGTTGGCCCATTCCTGATTGTTTTAATGACAGAGGATGGCGAGAAACATTTATCACAGATGATTATGACGATCATACAGCATGGCTTAAATTTCACATATGGACCGTTAATGGTTGGTTGGTCCGGTATTAAATACACTAAAAAAATTCAATGCGGAATCGGCACTTTTTCATATAAAATATAAATGTAATGTGCCGTTTCCGCACTGATCGTAGAGATGTCTGGAAAACAAATAGAGGCTTCTTTGGATATCTTAACGATAATCAGCGCGATTATTCATCCAAGCCCAAACATCATTCTGTTATCATTTTAAAGTTTAATTAAATAACCCTTTAATAATATGTCTGCGACAGAAACAATCGATCAAATGCGTCAAAAATACCCCAGTGGGAAGTTTTCAGAGCGCATCAACAATAATGGACGTCGCAAAGTATCTTATAGAGATACCGATGGAATTGTGCATCCGATAGCAACACGAGTGCATCGAGATTCTACAGCGCGTGTTCGTCTCTCCAGAAAATATCATCAACGAAACCAACAAAAACATTTTGATGTGTTAGATACCATTCAACGACTACTGCACGATGGTATCCCCGCCGTGATGTTATCTGATGATGGTGGCACCGCTATCTTTTACAATAAACCAGATGTTATTGATCCATCAAAACAGTACGAATTAATTAAAATGGTACATATTGAAAGCGGTAGTTATTTCTTATTTGAATCAATCAGCGAAACTGAATTTAAAGCGCTTGAAACTAAATTACAAAATCACTAATGGCAGAGCCATCAGTAATGACATTGTCCTTTCCCAAGTCTGGTTTACGTCGTACATAAATTTATTTACGCGTGTCAACTACAACGCAAGTGAGATTAGTCATTGTTTAGTACCTCATTGATTTCTTTTATTAACTCATGATCTTTTTCAGGCAAAAATAACCTCCATGTGTTATCTTCGCGCCGGTTACGTTTCCGTGGGTGTTTTTTCTTTTTCAGCGGTGGTTCTTTTTCTTGTGCAGCAGCTTCGTTTTGTTGCAGAAGTTGATTGTACTTATTTGCGAGCTCTGCGTATTTAATGTGAATGGATTCTAATTCACGTCGCACATCATTGAGCTCAGTCATAAGTTTACTGCGATCTCGAACTGCATCGCTACGGTGTTGCTGTGCAATATCTAACTGGTATTGTAGATCATTTAACGAGTCATTGACTGATTGTTGTTGTTGTTGTTGTCGTTGTTGTCGTAACGCTGTTACTTTTTCCCGTAACGACTTATTTTGGTTGGTCAGGTTGGAAACTTTATGCTGTAATTGACAAATCATCTCTTTATCAATGATTTTATCGCTGGCAACATGCGCTTTTCCATCCAACATTTGATTCATTTCATTCTCAACTTCAGCATCAATAAGCCGCTCAATAGGCACATCATTAGCATCATCAGCGCTAGCATTTCCAATTCCAATTTCATCCCATTTCCAGATTTTATAAATCCGCTGATAACTGATTTTATACTTATCAGCAATTTCTGCTATACCAACCCGGTTTCGCAATTGCTTAATCGTGTTGATGTCATCGCGGGTTAGTATCCTACGATGAGGCATATTTTTATACAATGAAAAGATATTTTTTAACAACAACAACAACAACAATAAATGTAATGAGAAAATTGAACCACCGAAAACATAACATTTTTTGTTAAACGAATCTGAACCGATGACTCCGTCATTGACGCGGTAATGATCGGGGACTTAACCCCAAATGTCATATTTTTCTTCAAACGATCTATTTTATAAACGGAGCCCTCCACGTGATGAAAAAATAGAAGACTCGGACGGGTCTGAAAAAGTGGTGGGCTCACCCCCTCTGCTTCTAAACAACGGAAAAGTGTGCCACAAACCTATCTGATGATATTTATCAACGAAAGCTCAGATCAATAAAATTGAACCATCAAAATAAAAAAAAAGGCTGAGAGTATTACACAACGTCGAATCTCGCGAGTGCGCATACATGTATCAATTTGGTATAAAAAAGAATCGCGGTATTTATGAGTATCAAACAAGTCAATAGTATACTTGGCGCCACAGGATAACAATCCACCAGATGGATTATCTCAATCTCTCAGTTGTTTAATCGTGTTGATGTCATTGCAAATCAATATGATTTTTGATACGGTCATGGAAGCGTTATTTCATCATATAACAGTTTCTATCATCGATGGGGAAAGTGTCCAAATTGTATATAAAATAAATAATTCTGTCACTTTCCCCATCTATGATTCAGCTTCAACAATATGTCTTTTTATTACAACCACGCATCATTATAGCCACGAGAGTGCAAATCAGCACTGTTTCACCGGCAACAACGCAAGTGTTGAATACAGCGTGATTGAAATTTTATATAAAAAAAATGAGGTGGCTGAAATTTATATAAAAATATTTTTTCCACCTCAATAATATATCATGTCTTTTTTATTGTTGTTGTTGTTGTTAAGTCGCATTAGTATGTACTTGAGAATAAACATAATAACAACAACAACAATAAAAAAGATAATGTTTTTCTATAGCTAATATAACACACAGATGAATCATCTGCGATTGATTTCCACGCAGCAATTGATTTCCCCATTCCGCAATATGAACCATCTAAATAATCATCACTGGAACCAATACAACCTCGCCCTGAAATATGTGCTGGAGGTTCTGTATAAATATAATCAGGAATCCTCGTGGGAAATTCACCTCCGTAGTTATCTTGTTGTAACCCCATTAAATATTTAATGTATCCTGCTGATTTTTCTGTGGCTGTTAACGGTGATGCAACAGCATCTACGGCATTGTCAGGTGATCCCGATAAATAATTGGCGATTCTTAAGTCCAAGTTGGCCCGATCTACAACAATCTTTTTCCCGTGACATCTCGGGCAAATAACATCGTAGTGATCGTCATATTCGTATACTAGACAATTATCGCAGCTCGGTTCAATAACATCAAATGCAGCATTATATCCATGACGTCGCTGACAAATAACACAATAATGGCCGGGTCGTCTAGCAAATGTTATTCTGTTTCCTGTTGCTGAAATCTGTGATATTATTTGATCAGGCTGTCCAGTTAGCGCCATTGATATCTCTACAATATTTTCATCTGAAACGCTAGTGTTCGCGGGATAATTAAATTCAACGAAACCCACTGGAACATCTTCGTGTACACTTATTAGCGGATCAACAGGACCATCCAACGATCGTTTACAAATGCTGATTTGGTCCCGGGTAATTTAATACTGTAGACCCCAGCAATCTTATCAATGTTCCATCCGGGATTATCCGCCGCGGCCTTTGATATTAATGTCCGATGTGTTTGAAAATCCACTACAACATCAACAACAACATGATATCCTTTTGTTGTTTCAAATACAATAACGTTACCATGTTGTTGAAAGTATCTTCTAACCGCAACAAGATCTGGTTTGGAATCAATATCACAGATGAACTTTCTACGTCGTTGTGGTAAAATAATCTCATTGACGCATGATTTTCCTTGATAATGTAATACATCAAATTGTTCATAGCTGTCCCACACATGAAACTGCCACATTGAATGAATAATTGGTTTCGATGCGATTACACCATCTTGAATCAACGATTGAATCGCTTCAATCTTTTTATTGTATGTCTGATATGATATCATTTTATATATATAATTTCACTGTCTAATTAAAATAATATCATTTTATATACAATGCCGTCTTGTAAACTCGCTACAAACAACAACGGTCGGCAACCCCGTGTGGGAAAAACTCCTACGGGAAATTCTGTGGAACACATGTAATGTTCGCCAAACTCGGTAAATCGGATGGTCCTCGTCCTTGCCTTGGTTGTGGTAAGGGTGTCCGAGGAAAATATCAGTTGTGTATAGACTGCGGTGGCCATCAATATCGGTCAATTGTCAACCAAGACATTAAGATGTCCAGGACCCCAACAACTATAGAAGAATTTCTTCGTGATAGAGCCTCAACGCGGTCATCTTAACACCTCTACGATCAGTGCGGAAACGGCACATTACATTTATATTTTATATGATGAAATTTATATGAAAAAGTGCCGTTTCCGCACTGATCGTAGAGATGTCGAAACGGCCCAATAAGACCTCTACGCAGAGGATTTACCACGCGATCACATATCGATGAAGTTGTTATTATACAGTACACATTTTGAATAACAATTAAGTCTTAATAATAATGGTTGAATCACAATCGCGTAATAAGTGTTCGTGGCTGTTTCAGGGATCCACACGGCGATGTGAAAAAAACAGCATCGGAAAATTCTGTGGAGTTCATAACGGCTCGGCAAAACAAGGTTGTGTTGATGGTCCCAAGCCTTGTCTTGGTTGCGGAAAAGGCGTCAGAGGAAAAAATCAGATTTGCACCGAGTGTGGCGGCGTCAAATATCGTTCCGTGATGGAGTATCTTCGAAGAAAGAATAAACCTATACCGACTCCAGAGGAGTTTTTAAAGACTCTCCGTGAAAAACAGATAACTGCCGCGCTGATAAAGTCAGAAAATAATAAAAAAGAGCCGAGCGACTAAAATCACTTCCACGATAACACTCGAACTTTCCTTATTGGCCCATCATTAAAAGAACAGCCGACTCATCTGTTACTATTTCATTTACGCTAACTGACGTCCGTGGTTATTTTAATGAAATTAAACAATTATATGAAACACAACTAGAACAACTACGGAAAACAAAATCGCAAAAACACGTTGAAATAATAAATCAACTTATATCTGACATGGAATATATCTATGAACTAATTATTCAAACAATAATTAATGACAACAGCGACAATAAACAACGATTCCTAACCGATTACAATATCACAGAAGACAATCTGCGTAATTTCAAGTTTCCCAAATACAACGCTGATGAACTAGCAAATTCAGCAGCTGGTCTATCTTTGTGTTCAACATCATCAGTTTGTGGATCAACTGCAGTAGTTCTTGGTGTTAGCACTTTAATATATGGAATGTGATCAGCGTGATCAGTGATATACTTAGAGAACATCATAAATGGACCTGCCGATCTTGTAAAATCATCAGAATATCTTGCCAACCCCACTATTGTTGTGGTAACATCAACATCATGTTCTTTAGACTCGATTTCTCTTCCATCAATCATGTATATAGCACTCTCAAATAGCGCCATGATACAATTATTGACAAAACCAACTCGGACATTTGCGTTATCTGCATATGGTGTATCAGCTGCAACATTTGTTACGAGTTCTCCTTCTACTTCAATAAAAGCTTCAGCGGGTAGAACGTATTTGCTGGTATCCTGGACTTGAAGTTCGATTTTGGATCGAAGATCCAGTTGTACTGCATGATAGGAATAATACTGATAATCGCGTATAGAATCATTCTTGGGTACTGGGGCGTCCATATCGAACGCTGTATCAGGAGCCGATTTGAACATATTATTATATATTTCTTGATCTAAATCGCGATCTCGCTCGTGATTTCAAACCACTTCCCGTTATCATATTTGCAGTAATATTTCCCTGAGTGTCATATCCATCATTTATCTGTGATGCTATATTCTGCTCCACCGCGTTGTTTATTATTTTGTTAATATTTGCATGCATAATTTCCGTAGATGGCAGTGACCCCATTGATTTTGTCATCGGTGTTTTCTTTATTCACCAAACTAACGATAGTAGTTTTTCTTTAGCTGCGGAAAATGCTTTCCCGGCAACATCACCAACAGCGCTAATACCCTTATCACGAATAACATCAATAGCTTTCATTGATAATTGTTTTGCGATTGGTGCTATTTTGGGAGCCATTCTTGCAAATAACCCTGCAATGATATTGCCAAGACCATCTCCATAGTACACTCTATAAACTGGCAATAGTGAGTGACTACATAAACCATGGTTGGTTTATTGTGGTTGTAGTGTATTATCATCTTATTTAAAAATTTAAATGCTATTTATCTAATCGCAAAAATCCTACGGATTTTCATTGCTAGCAATTTCAGTGATTTAGTCACTGTGATAACCGTCTGCTAGCTCATCAATAAACTCTCGATATACACCAATATCCATGATACCACCCTCAAATAGTCGTCTGCAGATATCAGCTGCCTCATTAATTATTTCCGGTGAGTTATTTACAGCTCGTTTCCCTCCTACGAGAAATTCTAGTTGTGATATATCCCCGAGATTACTAATAGGACAACGAACTATACCACTACCTGAAACCCCTCTTGGATATCCACTAGCGAATTTTTCAGTTGTACCAGTTGCACCTTGTGCATCATCATCATCATGCAGTGGTTATTGGTTTGAATAATTGTTCAGTTCCCGTTGTAAAATCATTTTGAAATTCTTGTCTCATTTGGAGCTTATTTCGAACGGAAATCGCAGTTAATCGTTCACATGCTAATTTAGTCGTTAGTGCTTCACTTACCATTATAAATTTATGTACGATTTAAATTGTGAGTGAAAACTCATCCCCCGACACTCTGTTCATACTTCCGCATAGTAATTAAATCACCTGTCTATACAAATTCGTTCTAAGTGTGTAAGCGCATACCTGTCCATAGAATTTCTGTTCCGTACCTGTATATACTCATACTTGCATCAGGTATGGTTGTGTTTACAGTATCAATTGTCCATGGTGAGAATATCATTTACTATGTTGAGGCAATCAAGGGGGGATTTTCATTTTGGCGGATAATCGCTTTTATTGTTTAGATGTTCGAGTTAATTGTGCGCTTGATTTCATATTGTTTCCCCCAATTCACTTCTGACCTTTTCGACAGCAGTGAATAACGGGACGAACTTATTGATGTCGTTGCAGAGTGCAAGGGAATTATTTACTGCGTGTTGAATTCGTTTGATCAGTCCATGCTCCCTTGGAAGTACATATCTATTTTTCCGAGCGCTATCATCAGTATCTTTAAATTCAGAAAGAATCTGATTGCAATCTAATTTATCTGACAATTGAATTCCTTGATTTATCAAATTTGAAATCTCATTTATAATGATATTCATATTTGTGAAATTCATTATATGAAATATTATATATCGTATGATATGATGAACTCCATTCGCTCAAAGTTATTATTCACATCTTATTGCGCCTAGAGATATTATGCAAGTTATGATATGATTATATAAGATGAACTCCATTCGCTCTAAAGGTGTTATACATGCAAAAACCCTTTTTGGACCCCCCCCCCTCAGGTGTTATTCACATCGGAGGGACCCAGAGGTACCACGAAACATGGTCTCCGAGAGGAGATCTAACTCGTTAAATAACGGGTTAGAACTCCAAGAAGGTATGCTTTTTGAATGGACGTCACATTTACATATAGATATATAGCTATATACATGGTATTTAGAAGTATATACATAATAGTATTTACAATGAAATGATACGATATATACAAATAGGACAGCACAAGAAAATACAACATATAACAATGGATTATAGGTGGACACACATCACATACACACACGGGGGCTGTTCTACATTCAAACTCAAACCATCATACCCCCAACAAAATCACCCCGGGTTGAATGTAAAAACACATTCACATCGTATGACGGCGTGTGACGTATGTTGGTTTCAAGGTATGAATATCGAATGGCTTAAAGCCCCCAATGATATAGAAAAACCTTCCAAATCGGTACAGTCGACAATAATGCCTGCCACGAGATTTGAACGATGGGCACCAGGACGAAATCCCATCCGTGTATGCAATACACTAGCATTCGTAATCTACAAGTCTATAATTTTGAATGTGATATATGTGTATGACGTGAAGGGTTTAACGGACTAAGCTCAGTGATGACAAGAGATTCTCCCAAACATTGCATTATGTGGTGCCTGTTGACAACCTTCCGCCTGGTGAAACAATAAACCACACAAAACAAACCATTCAGTCATCAAAAAATCCCATTGAGATACGTGATTACAACAAAAGAGTCGGTGTTTCAAAACCGTATACACACAATCCCACGCGAGTTATTCCCCTTAACACTACATATAATTATTTAGATGTAAACGAATTGAATTCTATTTTGAAAGTTTTTAGAAAAAGCGGATTTAGTTATATTCTCTGCTACTTTTCGTACCGAAGGTTCGCAAATATCGAAATATTTTCCAGCTTCATTCATTGATTGAAATACTCTTTCCTCTTTTATTTTCTGTATTAAATGATTTTATAGGTTTCGCATTTTTTGAGTGTTATCCAGTCCCTCCTTGTTTGGTGTTTTCACTTTGTGTTATAGGTCGTAAATTATCCAATCTGTAATTTTGAGGACATTCATCGATATGATCAAAAACAAGACCATCCTTGATCAATCCGTTAAATACCTCTTAGACGATTTTGTGATTAAGATGATTTTTCCCTCCAGCACTAAATATAAGTTGTCCCATACCATTGTCAACACCAACTGGTTTCTTCAGCCTGCGGTGTCTGACAATACCATCACCAGATGCTTCATAATTGGTAATCACGGGATGTGGTTGAAATTCTTGGTTCATTTATATACTATAATATTATTTGTCTAATTCATTATTTGGTTTATTTATTACTTGAGAATCTATCAATGTCGTCTTGAGTTGTTCTTATGATTTTGTCATTAACGCTGTCAGGGACAGAGTCATTGATGGAATCGTTGATGGAGTTTTTAACTCTATTATCATAATAGCGCTTTAGCTCTCTTTATCGCTTGCCACCACAATTGAGACACAACTGCGACTTACCACGCACACCTACCCCACATCGTATGCAAGATAAGGGCCCTAAGCTTCCACGACGTATGCTTTGTAAATGATATCCACATAATTCATTTCTGCATGATTTGTTACAAGCGGTTACTGATCCTATCATAAGCCATTTGCAATGATTCATTATATAATAAAAAAAAAATTAAATACTTGTTTTACTTAAAATATGGAGGACTTCGAAAGATTATCGAAAAATGTTGAATTCAAACTTGATAGAGTCTCCACTGATGTACCAAGGGTCTAATAAGTGATAGAAACATGATAAGTAGAATCCGTGATTGTTTTAATGAATTCATGCGCGATGGAGCATCTCACTGCTGGTTAACATTTCGAATTGATGGTAGTGTTGATGCTACCATGAACGAAGAAAGAGCAACAGTGATACTATCACATCTTGACAAGAAAAAGTATTTGTTTTAGAGTGAAATTCATTATCCGCTCAGAAACGGGGAATTGGATTATATGCGACAAATTTGAACCTATCATGAAAAATAAGAAAACTGTCACTGTAAGTCAGGATTCCAAACCAGGAATTCTGACTGGGATTGAAAAACCGTATTACGAGAGATCCTATCCTGTAACCGTGGTTGCTTATGGGATCTATCCGATAAATGATAAACCGAGTATTGAAAAACTAAAACCCATGAAATTTTCAGAGAGGATAAATTGTGTAGCAGAACAAATAATAGAGCATTTTACAAATGCGTTGCGTGGAAACAAATTGACGGATCTAAGGACACACAAAAATAAATAAATGGGGATTAACAGTGAAGGAGAGCGGGGCAACAATTCAAGATATAGCCAAATTAGAAACATCATTAAAATTCCCAATAACCGTAATGACGATAACAGGAGAAGTATTACACGAATCAAAATATAAATCAAATGGAGCTTCAATCAAAATTATTAACCATAATGAACATGCGTGAACACCTGCGGTAACAATATTTTCGCGGGATAGAACCATAAAATACTACACGGGAAATTTATTTGATTTTATTTACGAGTTAAACGATTCTGTGTCAGTGTGGTTATTTCAGAGTTTTGAAGGCGAAGAGGGTAAATTCGATCAATTTGTAAAACCCAGTGGCGAATTATACCGTACTGAAGCCCTCCACAACAAGATGAAAAAACTAGCTACTGGTTTCTCAACGGATTACGACGAACAATTACTAACAATCTATTTTACAATACCGTCAGTTGCAGTTCATTTCATGAGAAAGAAAGATCTATGGAAACCATCACGCGCAGAATTTCTGTCAGATATCGAATCAAGCTGCGTGAAATATGGCCATGGTGGATTATGGAATACAAAATATGACCCCAAAAGTAATATTTAAGTTGATATGATTGCGTGTTATCCAGGGAATTTTCTTGGGTATGGAGAGTGTTCTGAGTACTTCAAAAGATTTGGACATCCCACACACGAGATGACCCGTGTTGCGATTAATGGACCACTGCCCGATTTTGATCTCACCGGATGCGCTCGTGTGGTATCATTTGAATTGGCTAAATGACTTCATCCACGCTGTTATGTTTGGTTTGGTAGACACATCTCTGAAAAACACTGGATGACAATGGTGTTATTACGGTATATGATTGATTCTAAAATGCTGATTGTCAGTGAAGCAGTAATATCATATCGGAAACAAACTGAAGTCTGATTACCACAACCCGATAGTCTACATAGTATAATCACCGAAAACAAAAAACAATTCCCCGATCTCGACGAAGAATATATCGTGAAATGGTCCAAAGAAATCTATGAAGTTAAAAATAAACACGCAAAAGATTTCGGTAGAAGAATAATTGGTAAGTTCACACAAGGTGGAAATACGACCACAAACGATATTCTTCGCGTTTGATTATAGATGATGCTGAAAACGATTTTATAATCGCAGATGTAACATCTAGGGGTATATACGTCGATCGTAAAGACGCTTTCTTGTCCGATGGAACCAAATTAGGTACAATTGTTACTTACAGAGATGGAGAAAATCCTCAATATACGTACTTAAGGTCGTCTATGCTGGCTTACGCTTCTAATAATTTACTTTCGATGATAAATAGATTTCCTGACACCGCGGTTAGAGTCGCCACTGATTCATTGTATATAGACGTAAAACATAAAGAAGCAGTAGCTGAATTCACTAATTCAGACGAGAGTTGGGAATCATGGAGAATTAATAAAGCAATACTACGTGATTACTCCAAATCAGCAGATGTTACAATTGAAAACAATTACTTGAGAAATAATCAGATATCAGAACTATTTAATGCACCGTCGTGTTCCGATCCAATATGTAGATATAAAACCAGTTACTTAAACGGCTGTGGTGCGTCAGGGAAGACGACTCGTGCAATCGAATTATTTCGAGGGAAATCAAACATGATTGTGCTAACAGCAAAACACAGACTTGCAAGAGAGATGAAACACATTTTTTTTTCGATGGAAAGGTGACGAATGGACTCCTGATCAAATGGACGAGAAATATATTCCTGAAATCATCATTTGGGA
Source organism: Unio pictorum (assembly GCA_030141615.1). Classification (NCBI taxonomy): domain Eukaryota; kingdom Metazoa; phylum Mollusca; class Bivalvia; order Unionida; family Unionidae; genus Unio; species Unio pictorum. The sequence continues at coordinate 12,645,797 of JARLTB010000059.1, forward strand.
TGAGATATGCACAGTGTCGTTAGATGTATTACAGAGGTTTCTTCATTGGCTATTGCTAGCGAATACAAAAGTGATAATGTGTGGCGATCGTGGTCAACCTACACCATTTGTCGGTTTCTACCAACATAATCGGCTGAAGAATTTGCAGACTATTATGAAGAAATTAATACCGATCATAGATCACTTAATAAACAATTACGCGAGTTCAAGACACTAATTAGATTACAACCGGATAGAATCCAGTGTGAAATGGCGCGTGAAATAATTTCAGAAACCCAATTAAATGATTTTTGGGAAGCGTGGAGACCAAACGATTTGATAGTGGCAAGTTGAAAGATAGTCAGAGATACACTTCAGATAAAGTTATTTAACACACATATACACAAAATTTGCAACACTTCCAGTGCCATTGTGTTATAGACCCAAGGATACACGAAGACAAAATATCGAAGTTGATATTCCAGGCCTGCTGGACAAGTCAGAGACAGAAAGGCAGATTCTAGTGTTAAATGATATTGTGTTGGTTGATATCAGTGTTGTTGAAGATGCATAGTGTGCTAATAAATCCCCATGGAAGCTAGGATACGCAGCGACCATACATTCTTCGCAATGGTTGACTGTATCCGATACAATTGTTTGGATCATAGATAATCGCATCGAGTGGTCGAATTTAGTTTATATTGCGGTGTCCAGAGTACGAAGAATAAATCAACTTCGAAGAGTTATTTTAGATAATAACGACACTACAATAAGTGCTTTACACTATAATGACACTACAATAAATGATATTGTCAACGATGATATAATCAGAAAAAAACTCTGGTTATAAACAACAGATCAAAACATAACAGAAAATTTGACATTGATGCTGAATTTATAATCACACTGAAACAACAACAGAATAATCACTGTGCGAGTTGTAATTGTATAATGCGTTGGTGTTGGTCGGATAAAGACCCCTGCCAATTTACCGTAGACAGAAAAAATAGCAGCATAGGTCATACCAGAGATAATGTGATGCTGACTTGTCTTGAGTGCAACAGACGCAGAGGTACTAGATAAGACCACGCGGCGGTAATTGAGTATCCTCGGGTATCACTTGTAGTTGTTCCCGAGTAAATCCTAGCTGAGGAGCAGTTGAATCCAACCTATAGACTGGCGGTCTACCCGTGGATCGTGTTATGCTAGATATTTTATGCGTAGTGACACTCGAAATAGGATCAGAAGCTCTTTTTTGCCGCCTTTGAGATCTCCTGGTTCATATAAATACCTAACAGTGACATTGCCGATTATTGGTTGTTTTGAAAAATCATTTTGCGGTTTTACAGGTATATACCTTTTTTTAATCGCTTTGTTAGGTTTCATATTAATTGTTCGAGTAATCTCATTATTCAGCGCGGTAATTACGCCTGGTAATCTCTTGACCCATTCACGAGATGGTTTATCCTGAATAAATTCCTTCGCGTATTGATATTATAAATAACCGCTCAGCAAGTGTCCGATTAAATCGTTCAACAATTGCCTGATTGCGATTTAATGCAGTATGTCCTCGTCTGATGGTGACATTATGATGCTTCATTGTTGATAACACTGCACCCTGAAATTCCTTGCCAGGATCAACTTGTAATAAATTTGGCCAATGCAGAGGACCTCGTCGAATAATCATTTCAACTGCAGAAGCCACTACAGTTGATGATTTTGTTTTTAATGGTTCTGCTTGTTTGTATCGACTCGCAACATCAACTACGGTTAGCGCATACTTGTAAACACCATCATGCGGCAGAAATAATATATCAGCTTGATGAACTTCATTAGGGACGCGGACATCAAAATTCGAGAAGTTAATTTGTTTAGGCGGTGGTAGATAAATTTGCCATATTGCCTGTTTGGATAACCAATCCGCTGCAGTGGTATTTTTCACCTTTGCAGCGTTAGCGAGTTTATTGATTGCTGATTTACCCCTCCAGTATCCTCTTGGGGAATAATACATAGATTCCATGATGTTATTAATTACGAGCACCCAACATCAATTTACTTTTCATCGCCGATTTTATCAACCATGAAGCAAATATTTCTTGAAGGATTTATCAGTGATTGAATTCAACGCATAAATCAAGTTCATATCTGCGATATGTGTCTGTTGCAGATTACTGCTTTTATAAGCAACATCATGAGCATGACACGCCTTATCAATAGCGTTTATTGGGTTTTCACCGGGTCGTGGTTGGTTTTGATCGTCGAGTCTGATATTGAGTCTGGTCCCGGGTCCACAATAACTATACCCTGGAAGGAGTTTTTCTCCTGGATATTTTGACCATGGTGTAACTTGGCTGAAATATCACCTTCTCGTTGTTTTTAAATCCTTGATTTTATCAAGGGAAACAAATTTAAATTTTTGGTACCACATTGTACACACTTATGAGCAAGTACTGATCTGTTATTGTTAGTTGTAATCGTCAAGTCATTTGCGCTAGTACGCTTCTTACATTTCACGCAATATAGATCCCTAATTTATTTATAATAACATGAATGTAATTGGTTTTTCAGCGACTAAAACACGAGAACCGGTTAAGCGTCATGCAGCGCTACCGAATTATATTCGCATGATTATAATCGGACCATCTGGAAGTGGCAAGACATAACTGCTACTTAATTTAATAACAAGATGGATGAAATGGGATAAGTTGTATTTGGTAGCTCCAAGTGTAGACGATCAGCGATGTTACGAGGTGTTAAAGGATTTTAACGAGAAAGAAAAATCGGAAATCGATGAGGATATTATTGAGTTTATAACCGATATCGAGGAAGCACGGAGCATTAATGATATTGATGGAAGTATTAACAATTTAGTCTTATATGATGATGTCATGTTAGACAATGAAAAGAATCCCGCTAGGATATTTTCCAGAGGTAGGCATAAAAATACGGATGTGATATATATATCACTGAACGATACACTCAAATACCAAAAGTGGTCAGAGATAACTGCAATATTCTTGCTGTATTCAACAGAGTTGACACACATACGCTACGAAATATTTGGCAAACTTGGTGCGGCAGTGATATGGATTATAATCTCTTTAGAAATTTCTTTAGTCACGCTCAGTAAATCCCACATGGATTTGTAACGATAAATTTGCATGATCCTAGATCAAGATATCGTGTCGGACTTGATCAAATATTCGGTTGAAATCGTAAAAAGATTTTTACCCCCATAGCAGCAGAGGGGACGCGACAACGACTTTGCGTCTCCAAAGGAAACTTGTTTTTGATTTTGGAGGAAGCCTTGGTTCGCCAAATAGGCACGCCATGTTGTCCGATTCGCCTTCTCTGCTATGGCGGTAAAAATCTTTTTTCGATTTTGGAGGAAGCCTTGGTTTGCCAAATAGACGCTTCTATAAAGTTGTCGGATTCACCCTCTCTGCTGCTAGACGGTTACCCAGTGTTTTCCTGTGAGATGGCAGTCTTCCATGTTGATTACATAGATTTCCGGAGTAATCAATGTAGGAGAGGAATTGTCACGCTATTCAGAGACGGATAGATGTCTTCCATAGGTTCTAATAATACCACTGATGCAACACTGATCCGAAATGGGACCCATTTGTCGTACAGAAGATACTCGTCTAATTTTCTTCATCACTAAACATCATACATTTATTATAGGTTCTAATAATACCACTGATGCAACACTGATCCGAAATGGGACCTATTTGTAGTACAGAATATACTCGTCTAATTTTCTTCATCACTAAACATCATACATTTATTATAGGTTCTAATAATACCACTGATGCAACACTGATCCGAAATGGGACCTATTTGTAGTACAGAATATACTCGTCTAATTTTCTTCATCACTAAACATCATACATTTATTATAGGTTCTAATAATACCACTGATGCAACACTGATCCGAAATGGGACCCATTTGTCGTACAGAAGATACTGGTCTAATTTTTCTTCATCACTAAACATCATATATTTATCATGCTGAATTTAACATGGATGATCGTTTTAATATCCATGTCAATCTTTCTTGATCATTTCCGTAATTTTTCTGCCAGGTGTTTGGCAAAGCAGAAGACTATATGTTGTTCTTGTTCTGTCTCTCTGTACCTCATCACTATGTCCTCTTCGTCTTTGTTTTGGGGTTCTGCTTCCAATGTATCCTTTCATTTCATTTCCATAGAGTCCACGCTATTCAAAGACGGATAGATGTCTTCCATAGGTTCTAATAATCTAGAATGAATTCTCTAAAACTATTGACTTATATCGTATTATCAAATTCAGCATACAGGATTAAGTTCACTTTCTCGTTTGGAGCATCAGCAAATTGAAGTTCCACACGAATCTGAATGGATTTTATAGGATGGAAATGTCCCTCGTCTCTGCTTTGGTCTGGAGTGAAATCAATAGCCCACAATGCGTAGCCTCCTGCATAATCGTCGTACGTAATGAAGTGAGTCGTGTTGGCATTTATTGGGATAAGTACGATCTCAAGTAAGTTACTCCTTTTAAAGTAAGATTCGAAGGGTCTGGTACACAAAGTATTGCCATCGCGACTGATTTCGATTATTTTTCCGTTTAAGTGACGAAACTTAAAAGGATGTTCATTCTTGACTCAGCTGAAGGATTCTGTGTTCACCATGTCAATGATTAAACGTTTGGTTAACTGGTATTGGTAAAGATTATCTTCGATCATTGAATGATGGTGAGCGGGAGTATCGAAAGCTTTCACTTTCACGCATCGTATCGTATAATTGGTAGTCGTTCTGCTCAAAGCGTAACTGGAATCAATTCCCATTTTAGGTAACACTTCCACGTCCCACGTAAAACTCAGCTTAGTCGATTTAATTTTGTAATCAGTATAAGTTTAATCCATCATTTAGAAAGAGGCGCTGCTGAAAGTCAGTTGCAGACTGACATCTACACTGTTCATCAACTAATTCTCCTGCAATCAATCAATTCTAAACCCTTGGTTTTTATGATTTCTTATCGTGAGCGATAAATCCATTATGTTATGGATTTTCGCTTTTAAGATCCACGTTGGCTTTGACAAAATGGGTTACCGTGTTAGGAATCTATAACACGTAAGCATCCAGATGAATGTTAGTGGCTCCTTATCCGTACATCAAGAGATGTTCCAGCTACGCTCGGTATGGTTACTGGCCAGATTGTTAATCAAATACAAATCCATTGAGCTGAACAAGGAATGGTGACAGTTTGGAGACAGACTTCTGTTGGGCACGACACTACCGTTGTTCCCTTTTGAGGAAGATTATTTCAAGGAATGATTAGGAAGAAGGTAACCGATGATACTGTTCAGTTAAAGATTCTACAATTGATTGTCTCCTTGATGTAATCTCAAATGGGCAATGACCGCATCGATGACACAGTACAATACAACGATTTCTCAGAAAAAGGAAATTTGCGTAATAACCTGTTAGGGTCATCTTGCACAATGCAAGATTAGACATTGCAAATCAATGAATTAAATGACTGAGTTATGTAAAGGTTTTTAATTACATTATATATTTATTTTTAAATGGGCAATGTTGGAAATAAACCGGGATTTATGCAAACTATATAGTGTATTAAAAATTTAATAATTATATATTAGTGCATTTGCAGTTCAAGTAACTGATGAATATGTAATCTTGATACTTTGTTAGCTCCTTTACCATCAAAATCTCTATTCAAGCCCATCGCAGTCATTACATCTCGGTCAAACAAGTTAATGTTGCAACAATTCATCTGTATATATATATATATATATATATATATATATATATATATATATATATATATATATATATATATATATATATATATATATATATATATATATATATATGTGTGTGTGTGTGTGTGTGTGTGTGTGTGTGTGTGTGTGTGTGTGTGTGTGTGTGACTAAACTCTCACTTTGAAAATAGTTATATCTGAAAGTACTCAATTTCACGTGTATAAGTGAATTTTGATTTGTAAACGGTGAGTCCAAGGCGTTTCAAACATGACGTCATTTTACGTCATGGGCTGTTACAAATACAACTTTTCAAAAGAACAAAGGTAGCGTTTACGAAACTAAAACCCGGAGTGTACGTATAATATCGCTGGTTATTGTGATACGGCTCAGTCTCCCAAATGCGAATATATAAGACTTCTCAGATCTTTAATAGCCCAAGTATTATTAAACAACATCAAGCCATGTGCGCTAAGGCGGAGCCCCTTATAAAACAGTGAACCATTTTTGGTAGGCCTTTGGAACGAGTCGAGGGTACCAAATACCAGACTTTGGTAAACTGAAGTCAGGTGTAGAGGATGATTGATAGTCTAAAGGCAGGGGGGGGGGGGTCTTGCCTTTTCCACGCCTTACCTTCTGGAGCTTAAAAAGCCTGAATAATTGAGTCTATCTACATTACACAAAATATCCCACAAAATTAGGGAGAGATAAATAAACAAAACATCTGAATGATACCATCTAGTCACGTGGAGAAACATATATGAGTTTATGTGCTCAGGCTTTGTATAGGACTTATCATTGTTTAGGTAGTTGCAGGAATGAAATTGTAAAATGTAGTTTACTACGGTATCGAAATAGTCCTGGAACAAAAGCGAACACCCATACAACAATCGCATTTGCATTGTTATGGGACAATAATCATTATATTAATGGAATAAACTAAGTAATGTTCAAGATTAGTAATGATTAATTCATGAAAAGAAATTATATTTTAAAAAGTAATTCTTATATCGTAAACTTAACGTTACAGGTATGTTTTTTTATACAAAGACCATATTTACTTCGTAACCTAATCTCCGCCTTAACTCATATTCTTCCTATATTCAAAATGTAAAAATACAACTTAATTTTTTTTTCCGTATGATATTTTTAATAATAATATTGTGTCTCTGTGCCAGAGGAGACATAATGACGTAGGCGATGACTGCTATACAACATCGAAGGTTGCACAGAATTGAACGATGGATCTGTAGCGTAAGATCATCACTCAAGGGTCAGCTAGAGGCTAATAATTGTTAATTAATTTGTCATCAGATGCCACCCATATATTTTAGATTATATTTCGGCAAAGAAACGGTTCATATGTCATTTATAAATTCCTATTAAACCTAATAAGCAGTAAAAGTGTTGTAAATCAAATAAACTTTGTGTCATTAAATGGCTAAAGGCCAAATACGAAATTCAAAGTAACGCCATACGTATCATTTTTTCAAACACTGTCAATATTAGTGCCATGTGTTGCAAAACAAGCTCTGATATTTTGAGTTGTAAGACAAATTTCCAATACTTTCCGGCCTCGTATAGTTCCAAAGTATATTCAATTGATCTCTGTTTTAGCGTCATCTCGATCTCGTCTAGAAACAATTAAAACGTCTTTTCTGGCAGTATAAACCTTCGGTGACAAAATTATATGTTTTACTGAGACAATGAACAGTAAGTAATACATTGTTCATTAGTTTACTTCCTGGGTTTAACATGGACGATATTCTGAGTGTTCCATCGTCTCCTTAAGCAGTTAGAAACATTCTTTTTCAGACTTACCGTCTTGCAGATTCGTCTTTTCCAGTTACTTTTAATGTTCTTGTTTCGGTTTAAATTTATAATTTATTCCTGAATTTTGGGGGTTATTCATTTCAAATATTATTAGCTTGCAGAGTCCAAATTCACATAAATCAATGCAATTAAATAATGTATTAACAGCATCTGGCAAGTACACACCATACGTATGATTCTACACTGCCAGGTCAATTTGAATGATTCATGCATCAATTTAAAGCTTTATACCTTCAGTGGTTAGAGCGTCCACCGCGGAAGCGAGAGGTCGTGGGTTCGATCCCCGGCCGAGTCATACCAAAGACTTACAAACATGGTACTAACAGCTGTCTCGCTTGGCTCTCAGCATTTGGAGGTTAGTGTTAGGACTGGTCGGCCTGGTGTCACGATAATGTAACTAGGTGGGACATCATGCTACATGTCTACGGCATAATACCGAAGTGCTAAACATCATATAAACTGCCTCACTGCAGACATCGTAGCGATATGACTAAAAAAATTAAAGCTACGTTAAACATCTTAATTACACACTGAAGTGGAGTCTTGCTGCCATTTCTTGTGATCATTTGCAAAACAATGTATCACATATTTTATATTTTTAGGGTTTTTTCTATAATACTTTTAATGATCCTTTCTAATGTTTTCCGATAATATCCGATAGTTTCAGATATTAGGCTACTAATAAAAAACGCCAAATGGGTTGATGAATTGTACAGCATTTGTAATGGACATTGTTGACGCGATATAACTGTTTTCTATCATTCATAATTACAACACGCAAATGGTTAAAATGATTCGTTCCGTGCTAGATAAAAGAGAATAGCCATCTCAGACAGTTAAGGAATCTGGGGAAACGAACAATGAAAGTACCTGTCACTAAGGTGATTTCAACCCAAATATAACGTATTGCAAAGGTGGACGTTTGTGATTAGGAAATTAAATGCTTTAAAGTTTCATGCGGAAGCAAAGCAAATCTTTAGTCCATAGTCTAATAAAGATAAATACATCATAAGCGTTGGACAAAGAATGAAAGAAATAATGGACAAAAGCCATTGGCTTCAATTATTTTAGCGAGAAGACCCTTGGTCTAAAACAGTTTTTACGTTTTAAATTGAAGAATTAATTATAGTCATATTCACGAAAAGAGGATACTTAAGGACTCAGCAGGAAATATAGTAGGTTTTCAAGAAAAACGAAAAGTCTTGAAAATTCCAATGTTCAAATTCCTTGAATGTGTGCGAGAAAAAACAATGGAAATAACAAATTTAGAAACTCTGACCTTACCGTTGTTAAATGTAAGCAAATGGTGTTATAAGCTGTTATTAATTTATTAATTATGCATCAATAACATTAAATGTTTACTGATATTAAGATCTAATTATAGGACCAAAATATAATAAATCTGTGAAATAATGGCAGATGCCAGGCGGAAAAACGACATATTCCTGAATCCGTTAGGCTACCAACCGAATATAACCTACCGTGAACCAATATAGAACAGTACTGGATTCTAAAATTGCAAATTCACGAAGAGATGGCCTAAATTAAAAGATCTCACTTTCCCAGAGCATTCGTATTAAACGTGCAGTCGTACATCAATATATCATCCATTGCAATTATTATTTACCTAAGTAAATTTTCGGTAATCTTTACATCTATTTTTATCATTGATTATATTATTATTATTATTATTATTATTATTATTATTATTATTATTATTATTATCAGTAGTAGTAGTAGTAGTAGTAGTAGTAGTAGTAGTAGTAGTAGTAGTAGTAGTGGTGGTGGTAGTAGTAGTATAGCTTTTTTTGTTGTTGAAGGGCTTAATGCCATTTTTTAGCACATGAAAGGCTATACATGGCGGCCAGGATCAGTGGGGGAGAATGAACCCGGGAGAACCACAGAAAGAATCACCAGCCAACGATATATATATATATATATATATATATATATATATATATATATATATATATATATATAGAGAGAGAGAGAGAGAGAGAGAGAGAGAGAGAGAGAGAGAGAGCGAGAGAGAGAGAGAGAGAGAGAGAGAGAGAGAGAGAGAGAGAGAGAGAGAGAGAGAGAATCTATCCTAATATTTATTCCCAAATGGTATAGCTCTAATTATTCTGTTTATCACAATGGCTCTGAAAACTATTTTGTTGATAAAGTTACAATAATATAATGTATCGATAAAAAATGTATTTCGTTTAGGAATGCATTTCTAGATAACAGAGTTGAAAAAGATGGTTTACGGAAATAGACAAAACGGAACCTCTTGTATTGTTTCTAGTTGATGGGACACTGGGCAGAACACCACTGAAGAAATTTCATGGTGATGCTTAACTATGAACCATTTTGAAAACATGAATCGAAAATATTTGTATAAGGCATTAACACATCTGAGTACTTGAATGATTTTAGAATGGTTCAGGAAAATAATTACCAGCAACAGGGAAATTATTTTCCAGCCTCTGTTGATCAGTGATAAAAGATGAGGATTACAAGCATGTACACAATGCCATTTTACATTACAGTTTCTAGATTACAGATTACTACGTCACGAAAGATGGGTTAATGTCTTGTGATATTTTGACTAATTTAGGAATGTATGCATCACTAATTACACAGCTGATTCAATTAATTGTTCCAGTGCTCAGGGACTAAGACATTATGTTAGCTTAAGAATAAGTAAAGAATAGTAAATGTCGAATTAGAATGGCTAAAGGACGATGACATGTTTCTAATAAAAGAATCATATTAGGCGGAATTTGCTTGATGATTAGTATCATACTTCAAGCAAATACTGAATAATATTTTGATGATTAAGGTAAAATTAATGAAGATGATGGAGTATGCACTATGCCATTAAATATGTACCTATGTTCTCTTCCTCTACTTAAAGGCACAATAGTGCAGCTGAGGGTGAATTTGCTTACAAAAATGTTTGGACATTTACGTATATCAACTGATTAAATACTATTTAAAAGGCTATTCTAGGGTAATATCAAGTACGTAGAGGTTCTTTTTATGAAATACGAGCTCTCTGAAATCTTCGTACGAAGCGTAAAGAATCTATCGTTTCCATATTGAAATCGCGCTTGGCAGTGATCGGCAGATCCCGAACGAATAACACACAACATTCCGTTGACCCAAATTTGCATAATTATATGCAAAATTTTGTACATTGATGCTGACGACGTAAAACACAACCACGCTACCAGAACAGCAAAATGTCAACAACAGAGAGTACCTACCAGAACAGCAAAATGTCAACAACAGAGAGTACCGATCTTCTTTAGATCTCGTTATTTTCTCCTTATCATTTTATTTCTAGTTTTAGTTTTAAGAGGAGACGTTGAAACTTATTTAGAACTACTCTTATAGTTATATTTAAATAGTTTTTGTGGTACGAAAATGATTTAAATCGATGTGCTTTGTACAGTATTGCAAAAGCGGAAACGAATTCGTGGTATGCTTCTCCAAGTTAATAGTTATACCTTACATAAATAAGTTTTATTAAAATTTGCGACTGGAGTATGGAATACGGGACAGATCATTAAAAAAATGCACACGCACAAACGTACTGTGACATTGTCACTTAAAGTTTGACCACCTTTTTCAGTGTTTCCCTTTACCTTCATTAGTGCTTCAGAGACCCTTAACCTTTTAATGTGATCCCCTGTTCTGATACCAAAGTTCTGTTTTATAACCCAGTTTTGACACCAAAGAGATTTTTGAATCTAAGACTTGTACCCCTAGGGGATAGACTGGTTTTATCCTTGCACATGTTTATAGGGTAGTATGCCCCCTTAGTAAATATACACAGAGATTTAGCTTTGGTGCCCATCTAGGACTTTTGGAAGAAAAGAAGAAAAAAACATGACTTGATTCAGCACAAAAAAACATCCATAAAATCACAAACTCTTATGTATTACTTTCTGATTCTCAGATAGCACTAGATTCCTATAAGTTTGATAAGTAAATATGAATATATTACTTGTATAATTATGAAATAATTTTACATATCAAAATTCATTATTAGAGACAACATGACTAAGTTATAATATATAATACAGAAGATACCCACCAAATGATAAACTCAAATGTAGAAATTTTGTTATTACCTAGACTGAAATCACCTCACTTTCATGTTCAAGTCCAGAACGACCTTTAAGAGGGAGAGGAAGGATGAGGCATGGAACAAGAAGACATGTAGTGCAGCCTGAAAAAAGAGCTGACAAAGCTCTACACATAGTTCAGACAAGGCAGACAAGAATGAGGGTAATTGTTTATTTATAACTAACAAGTATTGATCCACACTGAAAAATGTTTAAAACTTAGCAGAGACTCTAATATATACAAGTGAGAAGTGTTTTGCTCAACTTAGAAAATACATACTTCTATTGAAGGATTATTTTACCAAACAATGTATGTTTAAACTGCTTTACATTTTGTTGCTACTTACCACCCCACCCTCGGGTACATTGGGTTACGAACTTAATTCGTTCCAGAGCTCGGTTCGTAACCCCAAACATTCGTAACCCGAAACATTGAAATCAATGAAATAGAGACAATCCGTTTCAAGATGAAAGAATCGTTCTTTTTTATTAACATCCGGTCGTTTACCTGACAAAACGCAAAGAATACGTGTACTTCACGTATTAAATAAAGAGAAAGAAAACAACCAAATAAATTAAATGTAAAATAAAAAAAGATTTAATCCATCTTTCTTACCAAGAAAACGATCATGGGAAATTTGTCACTTTGTTTGCTATTCTGAATCATTAGTTTCAGGAGTTTCTTGTCGCTGTTTCTTGGCAGCCAACTGAAAATCTTTCTGCACCAAGAAACTATCAAGGAAAATTTGCCGCTTCCTTTGCTGGAGAACCTTTCTGAAGTGGGCCATCGCGTTATCATTCATCAGGTTTACTGCCCTGTTAGCAACAAGTTTGTTTGGATGATGGTTCATAATGAAGTCTTCGACGTCTGCCCACTTGCTGCAAATTTCTTTAATCCTGGCAGTTGAAACGGTCACTGGCTCCTCATCATCGGACGACTGCTAATTTTACTGCTGTGTAGTAAGGCCAATGAAAGCGAGGCTGCGCACGCGTGCAAAACTAGGTTACTAGGCTAGCGTTTAGCGATGTTAGAACTGCGTGGCCTTCGTTTGTACTCTGTACGCGATCGTTTGTCTGCAACGTTAAACCTTGTTCTCTCTCTCTCTCTCTCTCTCTCTCTCTCTCTCTCTCTCTCTCTCTCTCTCTCTCTCTCTCTCTCTCTCTCTCTCGTTCGTAACCCGAGGCACTGTTCGTTACCCGAGACAAAAAAAATTTCGAAGTTTTTCGAAACCCGAATTGTTCGTGACCTTAGGCGTTCGTAACCCGAAGTACCACTGTATAGGGCTATTTTTTTAGGAGTTAAAGTAACCATAGGTAGCAAAATACATAGAGTGAAGTAAATAACTGCTTGTGGTACAGATTTAAATTCCTGTGATAATCAAAATATTAACAAGCTAACATCATTTCATATATAGGTAGAAGTGATATATACTAGTCGCATACACAACAAATATTTTATACTGTCAAAGACAACCTGCTCCTTTTCCAATTTCAGTAATAAATTTATAATTTTTATTTTCAAAAAATTCAAAATACATGTAATGACAAAAAGTCTATGAGATCTTCAGCAATTAGACCTGACTATGTTGCAGTTTTCTAAAAACAATTGGACCTGTGAAAATTCATATAGCTATTTAAGCCTTGTAAATTAATGACTAGACTTTAATTCTTCTGTTTTCAATATGATGCATGCCAAAAAAATCAAGATAATATTATGTATGCACTATCATTATAAACATAAAACTTTAGAATGACATGAAAGCTTGCAAAAAGCAGAATTTTCGTTTCATCTTTGATATAATCTTTTGAGTACAAATTTGAATTGCCCTGTCTGATTTGCATTCAGGTTTTAGTGAATGCTGTAAATGATTTCTAAAATAACACATTTTGATGTAATGGGTTTTGAAACTTTAAATTCTTTCAATAACTTGCATGTACTTCTTGAGCATGTTATTGGATGTACACATTATATATCACAAAAGGTGTGAATAACTTGACAGGTAACTTAACAGGTATGTGGGCTACATTACAGAAAACCTCTTTCACTATACATGATATGTGTAACTGACTACGAAAATGTAACTTGCACTTTGTACTGATTAGATCAAATACTACATCCATGTATACACATAATTAAAACTTTGGTAGTTACTCTTACAATACAACATTTGCAGTCATTTCCATTTCCAAGGTGGACTTGCAAAGATTGAATTTTTATGTAAATACATGATTGTTGTAAATGTTGAAATATCCATGGTATCGTGATTTTAGTTTTCAAGGTCGTTGTACCACATACATATGGAGATTCAGTATGCTCAATCTTTGCAACTGATTCCAGGAGATCATAACAAATGTGTAGCCAGACCGGCTGAGAGACCTTTACATCCAGATGTTGCAATTCCACCCAAGCCTAGTCTTTAATGTTTTGGAGCCAGGATCAAGGCAGTGTGGTAGTTATCCCCCATCCCTCGACACAGGATTGCCAGATTGGTATGTGTGGGTGGAAAATGCAGGGAGATGCCCACAGACCTGGAAAAGATATGTTGTGAGAGACGGCGCTGTATATCACTTTTGCCGGTAACGAATATATAAACTTTTGTTTAGAATGCGCATTGTTGCTTAATGCATTATTCTTGATATGCTTAAGAGCTTATTTAACATATAATGTTTCATGAATTTTAGCTAGACTTCTTACAAAATGAGACATGCTTGGATTATTTGTTTGCAATCACTGTGAATGAATTTTAAAATTGTAAGCCATCCCAAAACAAAAAAAACAGATGCATACATCAGCAAATGATAAGGAGGTTTTTTTTTTTTACAATTGATTCTCATCAAGTAGATACTATTCATTACCTGGTTTCAATGTGAGTACCTCACTATGCTACACAAATCTAAGCTGATGATGATAGAAAGATAAGATTCTATCGTCATCTGCAATCAGCCATTCCTATTTGATCCCAATGCAGATGTCTCTGACTTATAGAAATGATCCCCAAGCACTTAATATCTGTTCTGGTTGCGATGGAACACTCAGTGCACATGTCAGAATAAAAACTTTGCCGTTTTTTATCCATATTTATTTCACATTGGAATTTTCTGATAAAAGATTAATAAACTTTGAATAAGTGCATGTTCCTATTTTTTTTCAATATAATTTTTCAGGTTTTTCAAGTTCTAATTCTTGATGAAGCTGTACATGCGTTGGGCAGGATATACCGACGGGATGTTCTTGTACTTGACGATGAAGTTGACTTGATGAGCGCGAACAGGCATGCTGCCTATAGGCAGTTCATACTATGGCAGCATGGAAGACTAGGGTCTGGACAGAGATTTGTCATTCCCTCTTGCTGTGTCTGGCGGATACGTGACAAGTATCCAGATGCTTTTGGACAATACACTGGTTTCATCCCCTCCCGGATTGCCTGAACTTTTTTTAAAACACTTCTTACGGGCACAAATTTATATATAAAAATAAATACATAATTATTTGACTTCATTCTTTGTTTTGTTGTAACTGCACATAATATACCATCAAACAATAATGCTTCCATTCAGATAGTTTTAAACACCAGTCTCTTCTGGGTAAGGTCATATATTATCAATATAAAAATTTTCAGCACTTGCAGATACATTATACACTATTTTCAACTACTGACACTTACATTACTGTAATCTTAGCAGACACATCCATATATCAAGCACCTTTCATATAAAATCGTGAGATCTTCTCTTTCACCAAAACTTGAGATGATGGTGGTTCTTGAGGTGCCAGATTTCTGCTAATTCTCCTGTGGTCATCTTCCTTACGTTCTCTTCTCCTCATACCTTGCGTGTCCGCAAGTCAACAGATGAGGGCTTTCTGAATAAGTTAACGGATGGGGGGATATGTTTTCTTTTCTTTGCAAGGGTAGACGGACCATCTGCCACTTATTTTTGTTGTAACAGCGATGATACCTGTTTTAAAGAAAATTTTATTTTCTTAACTTGTGTGACAAGCATTCCCATATGTTAAACTATATTGAGTTTTCACCCAATATTTGAGCCCCATGACCAATTCCTAAGGATGGGTTATTTTTGTTCTTATTTGTTCTATCTCCAAAGTACTACTTGAGACAACATTATTCAGCTTTAGCACCCCCTCAGTAATCCCACCCCTCATACCCCCCACTTTGTGAACCACTGCTATCTACGATAAAACATATTTGGAAAATAAATTTAAAGTTAAATTTCACTGTGAAATATGAATCTACATTTCTCTCTCAAACACGCAAAAAAACATACAAATTATTTAATATGACTGTGATAGACTTTCCGTCCATAATGTTAGATGGAAGAAGAATTGGCCTCTGAAATAAAAATGTATAGTCTGTGATGTCCAGCTTATTTTTATAGCACTTTCAACACTTTATTGGCTCTATGCTTCTGAGGAAATCCAAGCTTAGTGCTCTTTCCAAGGAGACACCATGGCAGCTGATACAGTCTCACCCGGGGTGGGGTGGTATTAAACCTGCAGCCTTTTAATATGTATAAAATTTAATGTCATTTGTATAAGGACTTCGTTATTAACCTTAAAAAAACAATGAAAACTTTACACCATATTCTAATTATAATAAAGGTGAATACAATAATTTCTAGGTATAATAAACACCTATTCATAATGAATTATTTAATTATGTTCACTGCAATAGATTACTGAAGTTTAAGAAGCTATTAAAAACGTATATTAATTATATTTGCCCATTGTCTTCAAAATTACTCATATCAGCTCCCATCAATTGTACACCAGATACATGTGGCTCATTTGAACATAGAGGAAATTTACTTCTTATACATACAATTAAAATCAGTTATTGAGATATGGCATCTTATAATTATCTCAATATTTTGTTTTAAATTAAATGTCAAATGTGCATTCAGTATGAGCAAAAAGGATAGATGCGAAGAGGGTGTTAGCAAGAACTATATGTGGGGCATAGCTATAAATGGGAAACAGCATAAAGAATGCATCTGTGATATGTAATCACAATTTCAAACTATACATCACTGGTTCTCTAAGTATTCATTTACCTGTAGTGAAGGAAGTGGACGATGGAGGAAAAACAGCTGGGTTAGCCAGCACAGTATACTGGAACTTTTTTGCCTAACCAAAACAATTACAGTAAACATAGCCTTTTTCCATGCATCAGGTAGCAGTTGAACTTCAGGCATCCTATCCCACTTCTGAGAAAGTAAAATCCATGGTATTTATTTTATTCTAGCTCAAACTAAGAAAAATATGAAGTGGGGACTTAACCTGCTGCAAAGGTTTTAAACAAGGTCCTTTTATCAGCATTGTATTTGTTACATTATTGTTTTCAGTAAAATGACAACTATAGCAACCATTCCCCCCTAAAAGAAACTTCTGCAAAATTTATTTTTTATTTTTACCTTCCTGACTCAATCGCAGTTGTTGAAGGTGTCTTCATTCTCTTTGTATGTCATAAAAGCACTTTGCCAGGTGTTGATGAGCATGAAGATTTACTGCCCAGTGATTCTGCATGCTTTGGATAATCCATTGTTACATTCTTTGTAACTTCGTAACTAAAAATATGTAATAAATATTAATTTGTATTATAATTATATTTGAAATCTGTTTCTTTGTGATGTGTTTTAAACACTTAGAACTGAAATACTTAATGTTAGCAAGGACACATAATTGATACAAATAAAACTTACCTGATTGCAGCTCAGAACTGTAACTGATACAGTAACAACCTGCCAGCCATATATTCTGGTCGCATTATAATATCCTTTATATCATGACTAGAGATCCT
Source organism: Unio pictorum (assembly GCA_030141615.1). Classification (NCBI taxonomy): domain Eukaryota; kingdom Metazoa; phylum Mollusca; class Bivalvia; order Unionida; family Unionidae; genus Unio; species Unio pictorum. The sequence goes on from JARLTB010000059.1 coordinate 12,663,304, forward strand.
TTTGTAATTGTAGTCAATACAATGCTTTAAAATAAATTTACTAGTAAGTAGTTGTACAATAAAATCTTAGCATTCAGTCTATCATAGGCATGAGATCAACATTTTACTGGATCAGTTCAACATTAAACATGTATTATTTGTTCAAAATGTTTACATGAAAAGGTTGTTAAACTTGTATGCAAGTAATTTGCATGTGACATTAGCCCAAGGTGCGTGTGTGTGAGGGAGAGAGATGATATAAATACTGATAACGCTTGTAAAATGTATCTAAGTTCCCTCGCCGAATTTAAAAAACCTGTCTCACGAAGATAACTGACATATGTACAAAATGACCTTATGAACACGCTGTTATAAAAAAAAATAATATTCCATCCCAACATACAATACACACAATGCAGTCACGGAGTGAAAGATTGTCTTTTATTGATCAGCTGATCACATCTATTTTGGGAATATTACAAAGCAAATCAAGTTCTAGTGCAAACATTGTATTAATAAAACAGTGTGCTTTGAAACATACATAGGAACAAGATATTGAAAAATGGAGAACACTTATACACAGACATCACAGGCACTTGATTCTGGGGAAACTAATGTGTATCAACATATAAAAACAGACATTGGCCTACCTGTCCTGTGTCTAACAACAACTTCGACATTTCAGTGTCTGATGCTAGTCATAACTCTTCCATCAATGCTCATTATCGAACAAACTGGTCCCCATGACGAATCCTTGATAAGTTCGATTCGGTCTCTCTGACAGTTTTTTGACGTTTCTTCTCGGAATGCGACAAGCGCGGGTGACCTTTACGTACGTTTTTGACTCTCTCGTGTGTCCGTCATTTTTGTTTATAGTAGGTATTTAGATTAGAATCACGTGACTCATAACCCGCCCACTGGATGAAAATGACGTATAGGTTTTTGTGGTCACGTGCGGCTTCCGTAACATTTCGTGAAATACAAGTTTCATTAAAAGCGGGCCCCCACAGAAATTCATTTTCTCTCGTTTATTTATCAATGACCTAACTGAATCTTCACAAACTCTAGGTTTTTGTGAATTATTTCAGCTTATAAGTAGACACATTCATTAGTTACATGATCTGTGACATTCACAAAATTACAGACACTCTGCACTACTTGGCTTTAATTATTCATCGCTTGACGTATTGTTATATAGATTGCTTTCAGCTACTGGAATATAGTTTTTCTTCAGTAGGTATTTAGAAACAGTGTCCAGTCCAGGTCTAAAGCCACCGAATGATTTGTTCATGCAATAGCAACAACTATATTATCATCACCAATAGCCTATTCTAGTTGGACTCTTGAATCTGAAAAAATGTCTGAACTATTACTACGATGTTTTCACCTAAGTTACAAACTCACAGCCTCAAGTAACTTGAAACAGTGTCGTTAACATTTTATTCTGACTATGTACTAAATGTTAGGTTTTGGATTTGGCACCTAAACACTGATCACATAGGATCAGATATTTTGATTTATATGTTTCCTCTTCTGTGTTTCATCACAAATATTCAACAGAACTTTTCCCGTAGGTGCAAATACGTTTGTGACACTTTTAAAAGAACCGCGGATGTAGTTTCCTCAACCCCTCTTCAGAGACATGCTTTTCTGATAATATATCTCGACTCATGATGTTGCGGAATGTTAATATTATTACAAATTGTTTACAATTGTTTTATCGTTTGATTCTTACTTTGAAAGGTTTGTTTATCGGGAAAATGCATTGCACATCATATTTTGTATTTGAATGTAGACATCAAACCTGTAACTTGTGATATGCGTTGATATATTAAATACATCCTAACTCTTTGCATCCATGTTGACCAGGTTAAAAAATTTGTCACACTGTACATTGTAGCCATAACTGTAAAATCATAAACGTGTTTGTCCTAAATGTTTCATTGTAATTAAAATATTTGTTTTTCATGTAACAATTGTATAGCTTTAAATATGCGTGAACTGATTGGCTTACTTTGCAGCGTTATGGTCAATGATAAGGAACACTGCATGTTAAGTTGTGTTTAAAATATTTAAATATGAAATTCATATTTGATCTGTAACAGATTGTCATACATGACCTAACTCTATAATCCTGACACGTTTGTCACAATTGCCTTTTCTCTTCTTTATTTATACATTTTTCATGTATCCGAGGTATACTTTCTTTGATCGTATATTTAATTGGTTTTCTACTGTCCGTGTTTGCGTATGTATTTTCTGCTTGCAATAAATTTGTCCAATTCATAAAGCTATTTCTACATGATCAAATCATGATTAATTTAAAGAAACCTACTATTTAAAGTAGCCTTAACATGTTTCAATTGTGATTGCTCCAAGTTACTTATACAATCAGGATAATAAGGAGTAACATGAGTGATCAAATGAAGCAGAACACTTCAAATGTGGTACCTTGGATTGTATAGGCAGGCATTGTAAAAGCAACATATTTTAAATGCTAAAGATTTGACTAGAACGCATAATTCTTTACTAATCTTTGAAAAAACATTTTGGAACAAGATGAATTTGATGTACGTTTAGGCATTATTTGAATGATTAGTCAAAGACAAGAAACCAAGAAACTCCTTTCTGTCTCTCGATCATAACATATCCACATAATGGTCCTAAGCTTCTTTAACTTTAGAACGTTTGTTTATACTTCCAAAAGAAGCTATAATCTTTAAACAGTCGCCTTTGCAAATTATAAACATTATAATACAGGTTTAGCCATCAGCCTCTTGAGAATGTATGTTCAGCATACAAAATGACTCAGGTATTTGTCGTTAAAGTCACCTATTCTTTTATATAATCACATCACAATTAGCTCTATATATTCGTTTAAGTCACTCATACAACTAATAAAAAGAAATCCGAGATCATCTATCCCAAAATACGACAACATATCTGGATTTGTGATGTCCGTCGTTATGTGCGTACTATAAACAGGTATATATAGTAAAGTTCTAATCAAGGTTCAAACGCGTTGACCGTGTGTGTATAGCTATTGAATAATCTTAAACGGTATTTCGTCAATTGTTAATTACAAAATGCAACAGTATATTCTCAGTAAACATAGGAAAGACCGATTCTGTGATTTTGTAGATAAATTATATCACTTACTGATAAAATATACCTCACTTTTAAACTTACTTCCGTAATTTTGCCTGAAAATACATGGTAAAAAAATTTCACAATGCCAGTTCACAAGAATTATTTTCAGAAAATTGCAAGAAATGGTTTTAGCGAGATAGTCATATTCTTGCATTCGTAAGATTCGCCAATAAACTGATCTTCCTCTTTGACATGCCCTTTTCAACTTCCTCACCTTTTTAATTGCTTTTGTTTTCACACTCACCTGTGTTATTCTTGCATGAACTGGACAAAATAATTCCAGGATATCAAGCTGCAGTATTCTCTGTAAATTGACGGCTTTCAATTGAAAGTGTACTTGTGCTTCCGTGATTATGTGTATGAAATTCTCCCTTTATGTAAAGGTGTGCAAGTGAATTGTATACATATTTACTAATATATTTTATTACATCGTCTTGTTACATTGGGTATATAATGCATTAAACTGAGTACGTTTAATTCATAGCATAAGAAGTAGAACCATTTTGTTCTCGAACATTTCTTGAGCGAAATTTTTCAACATCGAGATAAATATCTGCTTCAAAAAATAGGTTAAGCATTTGTAATTGTTCCAACCGTCCAAATCTTGGCGGAAAATACTGACACATTGCACGCAGCAAATCTGAAATATGATCTTATACTAGACGTGCATCAGAAGGAGTGATTTAAAACGTTGAAGCAAGCAGCCGCCAGACACAGTCTTTAATGTCAAATATTTCTTTAAAAAAGCTCTGAAACAAATAGCTGCTTTTCATGTTATTCCGGTAAAGATAAACACGAACAGTGTCTATATCTCGTGTCATGTTTCAGCTATTTCCGGTCATGCTAAAAAAACCATAGGTCCTCATATCTGATATCAGATCACGTATTTTCTGGCTGTTTGTTACAGAATAAACATCTTAATTGTGGAAAGCCGTCTTGATTAAATATATACCTGACAATTTCCGTCCGTCCATAAAGAAGTTCGGCTACTATAATCAAATAATATTTCTTTCAGGGCATTATTTACTTTCTCGCATCCATCTAAACTATATTAAACGTTCCAAGTACGAAGAAAATATCCTCCAACTTAATAAGATTGACGAGAAAATGAAATTAATTAACTGGAACTTCTTTTAAAATGGTGTTCAGGATTGGGTCAGTCATACTCGTGACACTATTCTGTAACCATCGTCGATTTTCTCGACTTACAACAGAGAAAGCAAATCAAGACTCTCATTCCATGCCAGAAAGGAAAACGTGGTAACACAAAATGTCTTGTCCGGAAAAAGGCATCTGTCGTGATATAATCAAACTAAGGGTAGATTTAGTTTCTTCACCGAAAATCCGACGTCTATTATTCTGACTTCTCTTCAAATGCTGAACGAAATCGCCTAAAATAGCATCCCTAATATGCACTGCTTTACCCCGTATAGATCGTTATGCAAGACCATGAAGTTCAGTACATGTCCCAATACCTAACAAAAACTCTCAAGCTGAAAACCCGTGTCAATAGTGATATTAGCAAATGTCTAACACAAACTCTGAAACTAAAAGCCCATGTCCCAATACCTAACAGAAACTCTGAAGATGAAAACCAATTTCAAACTATTTATAATTCCAATGCCTAACACAAACTCTAAATGTGAAAACCCATGTCAACAGTGTTATAATCAAAAATCTAACACAAAATCTGAAACTAAAATCCCATGTCCCAATACCTAACACAAACTTTCAAGCTGAAAACCCGTGTCAATAGTGATATTAGCAAATGTTTAACACAAAATCTGAAACTACAAGCCCATGCTCCAATACTTAACACAAACTCTCAAGCTGAAAAATCAATCTCAAACTATTTCTTACTCCAATGCCTAACACAGAATCTCAATGTGAAAACGCATGTCAAACGTTGCATTATCCTAACACAAAATATCCGGCTGCAAAACCATGTGAAAGTATTGTTATCATTCTCATAAAACAGAGCAAATGTCCACCACCCACTGACCCCTTGAGATGGATACTAAGGAAACTGCCCTACAAATCAAACCCAATTTGTCCAATTAGTCCTCTCAGATGGCATGTATTATATACCCTGTTACTGCTGAACGCGAGTGGTCTCGTTGAAGGAAATAAATGCAGATTGCTTTCTTCGTGTTCTCTACTTTCCTCGATCTCCAAGAATAACATAAACTAAAACATAACATACATCACAACAATTCGTAAATTGGTGATACAATCAACTTTGAAATGAAAGATTTTAATATACCATAATTCTGATAACTGACATTATGGCACTAAGATAAATAAGCAATGTATTCAAATGCAAGACAATGGATTCTCAAATTTCTGATGATGTGGCCATTTTGGACACCTACCGTGAACTGTCAGGCATGTAAAAATAGATATTTTAATGGGTTTTCCATTCCATCTTAGGCAGCATGTAATTAAAGAATACAAAGACTTTAAGAAAAACTAAAGCTCAGAAAATTTCTTTTTAACTTCATTTAAATACTATCAAATTTTCTGAACTTTTCTTATGTTGGTAAAGTCTTCCGCATCAAACTGGACTGACCTTCCCGTAAAAATTCAAATATATATGGCTACGTCTATGGCAAAAGGTATCTAGTATTATCAACACAAATGCTTGTAAATAATCCGATTTCCAATTTTATTTAACCTACATTTATGAAAAATGTTTGCATGTAAAATAAATATTTCTTAGATTAACACACTTTATAAACGCGTCGAATTTTTATTCCAAGTTTAGAAATATATATATATATATATATATATATATATATATATATATATATATATATATATATATATATATATACACACACACAAAGTATTTAGAATATATATATATATATATATATATATATATATATATATATATATATATATATATATATACACACACACACACACACACACACACACACACAAAGTATCGGTATTGATTGGTAACAAAATGAATGTCCATTTCAAGCACTCAGCTGTGCAGGAAATAACAGGCATCGTCGTTAAATGAAATGGTGTTCAGTAAATGCTTGGCAAAATAACAATTCTCACGCAATAATGCATTCTTACAATGTATATCTATATATCGCTGTCTATCATTGTATATTTCAATATATTTTGTAACTTAATGTTGTCCAGTATGTTAGCGTTGGTATATACGGGAAATAATACTGATTTTATTTTAAAAATGGGTTTTCATTTGCATGCATTGTTTTCAGAGACTATATCTTGGCTTTAAATATTATCCACATATTCATGCATATCAGTATAAATATTCTCGTGTATATGTACCGCTATTTGTTTCACACAATATCAATAGTTGTATCTGTATGAGGTTTGAATTAAATATGTAAATGTTATATTTGATAACACTAGTATATCTGTATGGAGTTTACCTAATAACCTAACTTGCCTCGGAACAGGATTTACATGATAACACTCGTTTTATCTGTATCTTTGTTCACATGGTGACACTATTTGACTCTGTGTCGGTGATAACACCAGTTGTGCCTGTATGGGGTTTTACTGATCACACGCGTTGTATCAATAATGGTTTAACTTAAAAGCATTAGTGGTATTTGTATTGGTTTGCTTTTGCATGTTACTTTGAAATTTTTAAAGGATTTCACGACATCACATGTTGCCTCACTTATTTATTTATTTTCTTGTGTTTTAATTTTTTTATTATTATTTTTTTTTTGGGGGGGGGAGGTGCAAAATTTGAATATTTCCGACTTTGTCATACTAATAGTATAAACCGGAAACTCTAGGACAGGTACAGTCTGGAACATAAGATATAACTCTAACCTAGTCGTAACATTAACAGTTAAGTAATCTTGTTCCTATACATGATTGATTATATCATTATCATGCTAATTTAAAAAAATCAGAATTTTAACGATGATCTTGCATCTCGCTTTGTTTGTGACTAGGACAATTTCACTGCAAATATTAGAACATATTTTGTAATTCTTAGTATGTCTTTACCATTCTGCTGGTTACCAATATCAGGTTTTAACTACTATTCGTCTCGTTACATATAACATATCCTTACTGCTGTTCGGCTTGTAAAATCTAACAATTCTTAACCGCTCTTCGCATTGGTACATATAGTAGGTGTTGAATACTGCTCGGCTTGTTATATTTCACAGCTATTAACATCTTTAGACTTCTTATATTTAACAGCTATTAACATGTTTAGGCTTGTTACATTTAACAGGTATTAACATCTTTAGGCGTGTTACATTTAACAGGTATTAACATCTTTAGGCTTGTTACATTTAACAGCTATTAACATCTTTAGGCTTGTTACATTTAACAGGTGTTAACATCTTTAGGTGTGTTACATGTAACAGGTCTTGACTGATATTCGGTTTGTCATATATTAAAGGTTTTTACCATTCGGCTTGTTGTCTTTAACAATTCCTAATTTCTATTCAGCTTGTTACCTATGCTATTTCTTGACTGAAATTAGAAGCACGATTGGTAAGTGCCGCTAGACATATACAACTGCGTCTTGAGATTTATTAGCTAATCATCATGGTTATGCATGTCTGGTTGGCAAGTGAATGTTGTAATGTTATTAACACTGTTCTGCATGGCAAAACCTATCCATCCAAATTTATGTAGTTCGGTGCAACTGAGAGAAGAACAATTACTGTCTCTGAATCGCCACATCTCAATTGGAACACATATGAACATAATTAATATATAATCGGATTACTCATCAAGCATGGCTGCATCCTTTGCTTGGCAAAACTAACTTTCGAGATGACTTATTACACATACAAGGTTGACCTCGCACGCTTATCTACATCTAGAAGTAGGTGCAGTCACGGCATGTATAGTATTCCCACACTTGCATCATATATTATCCCTAATCGTACATTTATATCTGCTACTTAGGTAGCCTACATTATACTAATAATCTCCTCCATATATTAAAAGTAAAGCTTATTAAAACACCCTTTCTCACGGTATTTCAAGAAACTTACCCAAAATTGAGGCATAATGAAAAAGAGTATACAGTGTATAGTATCCATTTCAAACACACAATTAGGCAACATGTTCTTTTGTAAAATCGCATTCGGAGTATCTGTAACAATAGTAGTTTTAATATACACGCTTTCTAAAAAGTGTTCCATTTCATTACAGACGGGCAGATGAGATTAGACAAATCTAGCTCATTGAGCACCAGTCCATCAGCCACTGATATTGCTCCCACTACTTCAATAACATATTTCATGCAGTTTAAAAGAGTAAACGGTGTCAAGCTAATTCTCCAAATACCTTTAATCAACATATTGTAACAGTAAAGGGATTCATTACAATGGACCAATCATCTGCATAAGTGTGATTCAGATCCGTTGTTTCTCATATCTCGAAGTAACTCATGGCAACAATCATTGTGAAGTTTTTAAACGCTCAAATACAACCAAATAAATGTATCTAATCACCAGGTGATCATACGTCATGTAAATGTAATTTCAGACCAGCCGTTTATCAGTTTCACATGTGTATGACCCATCAGTAATCTTTTCCAAGCCGACTTGTGGTACTGTACACCACGAAACACTACCAAACACCTAATAAATATAGTTATTCGTATTTTGAAATTACTACACACCTATATACTGAATATCCAGAAAATTCCTTATGTTACAAAATTGAGAACAGCCCAATTTATAAAACTAAAACGTTCCCACTGAGATATTGGCTAATTATTCAACTTGCGAAATATCATCCGAATATCAGTACAGCATACTTACTAGAACCATACAAAGATATACAGGAAAATGAAACAATAGTTCATACACTATGCTGATTACATAATTTTCAGAAACCTTTCCCGATAGTGGGAGAAAGGAAAGAAAACTTAAAATTTACTGAGTATAAACCGCTATTTAAATAAATGTTTTAAAGAATGAATCTGATAATTGTTTATGTCGATGACATGTATAGCCTACAAATTATCAAGAAAATCCTCCAAGTAGACTGATCGGTGGTCAAGTGGTTAAAGCGTCTACCAAGGATGCTGGAGGTTGCGGGTTCGAAACCCGGTCGAGATATACCAAGGATGTCTAAAATAGTACTTGAAGCTACCTCGCCTGGATCTCGTCTTTAAGAGATTTATGTTAGGACTGCTCATTTTGATGTCGTGATAATGTGACTGGGTGGGACATATGCTGCATGTCTTCGACATGATTCCCCAGTGCTAGACATCACTACAACCTGATACACTGCATTCATCACAGCGATATGACTAAAAGAGTCTAAAATCTACTTTAAAAATCCGAATCACACACCATCACGCGCGCGCGCACACACGCACGCACACACACACACACACACACACACACGCGCACACACACACACACACACACACACTCCTTTGAATAGATTTGGAGGAGAAGCGATGGCGAGCTGAGTAACCAAGGTATCCTTATAAAATAATGTTTCAAGAAATTCCCCCCCCCAAAAAAAAAAAAAATAGTTAGATAAATAAAACTTTATTATGCATACGCACCAAATAGATATCTAGCTGATAAAGTTTCAAAATATCTTCATATTTGTGTGGTAGGAGAAGCTATCATAGATTTAGCTATGAAGACAGACTGAGACTGCTGCCACATGGATGAAAATAGTTCCGCCCATAAGTGAAATTATGACGGAATCTTACTAAATACGTCCACCACATCTTTTCAAATGATCACAAGGCTTCTACCATGATCCATTTCAACGGGATGGACATTTTTCAATTAGTAGCTATCGTAACATATTATCGTCAATGTCTTCCTGAAACAATAGGAGCCAAGATAATATTGATCGAAACTGACACCACTCAAAACCACCAAGAGAAATAAATTTCAAAGTATGTGTCGACATTAAAGTTATTTGATACAAACAAACAGAACCAAAGAGTCACAACAGGTCCAATATTTTGCTTAAAACTTCACTGTTCTATGATAGCAATCCTTCTTTAAAAATCTGCAGTTAGATGTGTAGATCTTACAATCCTTTTAAATAGTGTTACGTGTATTTGATTTGGGTCATTTTTTATTTTAATTGTTTGTTTTTCAGATTCAAATTTGACATTTTAAGTTTAAGATTTATTCATTGGGAGATATTATTTTTAGAAAGTGGGATGACATGTACTTTTTAAAAAAAACACCAGGTGTTGACCTCATTTTTGACCTGACTTCAGAGATGTAAACAAGCTTTTCAAATGATTGATTGGTTCCAAGGACATTATGGAGCTTTGTTATAAACATCTTTCTTTTTTTAGTTGGGTCATACGGTGTACGTGATTTTTTGAACGTAAATTTGTTCTTAAAGATTCTAGAAGATCATGTGACCCCTTTCTTGTTTACGTAAAAACTTTTATATAAATTATGTTTTGGAACGAACTATTTAGTAGAACTTGGGCTGTTAGAATATTAAGTTGTGTGTCGTTTTGAGTTATTTTAAATTACCTTGTATTGGATATTATTTCAATTCGTTTGGATCAAGAGGAATTATTTTGTATCTGGAAAAGAATACATGAATCGAAGACACAGTAATTGTTAAAATGTCTGATTCGTTAACATGATAAGGGTTACATGTTACATGAATTTAAGACGGCATCAAATCAGATAAAATATAGAAATAATCAGCGTTTCCTTGTCTGTTACCGTTATATGTTGATGTTTGAATTCCTAAAAACAAGCAAAACATTTACGTATTATGATAAAGGGATACAAGATGATATTGCAAGTACATCGATTGATTTATCTAGTCGTGTTCAGCAAAGAAAGAGTTCCCTAGTTAAAGGAATATATTTAATAGTAAAGCATGTGTGGAAACCAAGACAGATACAATACATACTAGAAACAAATGAGAAGTGAGAAGCATAAGGATAACATTATTACTGAAGAGATATTAGGATAACATTATTATTAAAGAGATATTAGGATAATATTATTACTGAAGAGATATTAGGATAATATTATTACTGAAGAGATATTAGGAAAACATTTGTAGGCCGTTTAGTCTATTCTTTTGTTTTTCTTATAATATTATTACTGAAGAGATATTAGGATAACATTATTACTAAAGAGATATTAGGATAACATTATTACTGAAGAGATATTAGGATAACATTATTATTAAAGAGATATTAGGATAATATTATTACTGAAGAGATATTAGGATAATATTATTACTGAAGAGATATTAGGAAAACATTTGTAGGCCGTTTAGTCTATTCTTTTGTTTTTCTTATAATATTATTACTGAAGAGATATTAGGATAACATTATTACTAAAGAGATATTAGGATAACATTATTACTGAAGAGATATTAGGATAACATTATTACTGAAGAGATATTAGGATAACATTATTACTGAAGAGATATTAGGATAAAATTATTACTAAAGAGATATTAGGATAACATTATTACTGAAGAGATATTAGGATAACATTATTACTAAAGAGATATTAGGATAACATTATTACTCAAGAGATATATTAGGATAATATTATTACTGAAGAGATATTAGGATAATATTATTACTGAAGAGATATTAGGAAAACATATGTAGGCCGTTTAGTCTATTCTTTTGTTTTTCTTATAGATTTAAATATGTGATACATAGTAAAAGGACCTGAAAAAGTCTTAGATTAGAAAGGATCCAGCGGACATTTCGTTAGCATTATTTTATGGTTTTAGCTTGCATTTCTTGTACTTTTAAAATTGACGTGCTAGCATGCTAACAAGATAGCGCCCAGTGCAAATAGAGGCAACTACAACTTAACGATAAAACACAGCGAAGTTAATAATACTAGTCGATGTTTTGTAATCTTCCTGTATCGCTTTCTTTCATTCAATAAGTAATTTAAATCGTCAATGAGTTCAGATTTACTCATCAGAAAACTCTCTGCTACGTTGATGACATCGGACAATAGTTCGGATGCTGACTGATTTCACATTGACAAACGTTTTTTGGGTTGTCATGATATATATATATATATATATATATATATATATATATATATATATATATATATATATATATATATATATATATATATATATATTCGTTTGGATCAAAACTAATTATTTTGTTATTTATCTGGAAAAGAATTGTGCTCATAGAATTTTATTAACAAGAACTGACTTCATCACGTGACATCGTCTTCTATCTTGGATACTTCGCTGGGATTCGAACATGGAAATATTTGGACATTTTATTAACAGGACTTTTGCAATTTCTCTAGTGGATAATATTTTGAATTGTTTTTGGATTAATTTTGGAATTGATTCTTAAAACCGTAAGTTTATTTTTCTTTTCTGGAAAATATTTGTGCTCAATAAATTGTTTATTAAGTTTTTACAAGCTTGTTATTTTCACTCTTTCTATGTTACTGTTTATTCGAGCATAAGCTCGTAACAATATATATATATATATATATATATATATATATATATATATATATATATATATATATATATATATATATATATATATATATATATATATATATATAAGCGATCACAAGAGCACAAATCGTATTACATTGACTTACGGTTTTAATAGCCATATATTTTAAATGCGTGTCATATTCATTTTTTATTTTAACAGAAAGAATATATTGAATAATAATAATAAAGGTTTTGTTATACATTACACGCTAATATAAATGGTTTTGAATTACCTAATATAGATTTGAGTCCATGTAACCATTTATTGTCATACGAATTATCTACGATTATCACGAAAGTGTTTGTGTAAGTGAGGGAACACACGATATGTTTAATTCATGACCATTAACCACTGCAACCCAAACGTTTACTCATGATAACTAAGAGGCAATTACCATGTTTGCTGTATGTAGAGCGGTATATTGTTTTACATTCAAGAAAAATGAGACAAGAAAGATTAGTGTTATCGACCATATTGGAGTTCACAAATCCTTAAAATTGCACAAGGATATATTAAGATTGCAACAATGGTTAGATCGAACAGGTTCAGTTGACAATCGATAGGCAAATCCAGGGTGTGTATACGCTTTTTAGAAAGTGCCAACTCTGTTAGCTAGCGATACTAGGTTATTCAGGCCAATGGAAAACTTTACATTTTTGTTAAATATAGGACCTAAGTACTTATATTCATCTACAACATCAATATCGACATTGAGAATCTTCAAAAGATGTGTATATTTCTTTTTCAAACCAAATGCGATAAAAAAAAAATTTTGGGGGGGTTGTATTGATTGTGTGTGTGTGTGTGTGTGTGTGTGTGTGTGTGTGTGTGTGTGTGTGTGCTTTAGATATTTAACGTCGCTTGAATAAACTGTTTCACTCATATCCCTACAACCTCATAATACTTAACGACTAGTGAGGCAGTTGTTAGTATAATGTTTTAAAGCCTTTGGTATGACACTGCTGCTTGTTCTAACCCGCGACTCCCTCATCCGAGGCGAAAGCTGTAACCAAAAGCGATCAGTCTGTATTCATTTTTTGTTTCCAGGTAATACGATAACTATTAAACATATTAAGAGTATATTTCATGCTAACAATGTTATATGCTGCAAGTACAATGTCATCCGCGTGTAAATGAAAATCATTTCAACAGCTTATTGACATTCTTCTTCATGCCATCCGCTTCTATGATGACAGCAGTGAAGAAATGAAATTATAAGGATAATTATAAGGATAACATGTGGACTTTTGTTTAAGTAAAATTTGCACATCGATATATACCCAGCCGTTATCATTTAGCCTATAAAGTATGATATACGCATATTATGTACTGTCGTATAACACATTCTAGAACGAACGTGCTGTTCCCTAAGTAATTTATTGAGTAAATATGGGCAAGTGAAATTCCTTTTATATAATAGCTATATTATATAAACAGTTTGTCGATATAGAAACGACGAATAAGGATATGTATGTGCATAAGGTTGCATTAAAATCAGAATTAGATTACGAGCAGACACGACACTGCCAGTGACGTTTTTATTTTAATTAATAGCTCATGAAGCTTTTGCATAGTACGTACCATAGATCAGTATTTCCTAAGGTTTGAAGAATAAATATACAGTATCTAATAATGGAAAGCATCCACGAATTAGCTTTAGAAAGTTAACATTTAATATGTTGTACAAAAACACGTCTGCAGACAACTATTATTAAAATAGAACTTTTAATTAATAAAACTGGAGTTCATTATAACATTCTACTATCAAAAACAAACATCAAAGGACAAAGAGATACACAAATATTCCTTGAAAATGATTAGAATTTACACGTGATCTACGAAATGCATAATAAAGTGAACAAAAATAACAAAACTTCAAGCTCGTTATTAAACATCATTTTTGCCAAGAGAATATAGATGAAACTACAACGCACATATCACGCTCAATGTTTTCTAGTTCAAGGACGTGAGACTGATAATGCTTTCTTTCTGTGTAATGAAAGGACTAAAAAGAAAATTGCTGACCATGTTGAACAAACTCCTGACTGGGCATGTTTATGAATTTCATATTTAAATCTACATACATTTCAAATATCAACCATTTCACAACCATTAGATACAAAATTAAAATTAAAAATTTCATTCATTTTTCTGACAAATAAAGATAATCCTAGTTTTGAATAAGACATTTTATCATCCGTACATGCACAAACGAACATGCCACAAAGAACAATATAATACAGCTATGTTTGGCAAGGACCTCAGTGTTGAGAAATTTACATTTCCAGTAAAGATTAAAGAAAATATTAAATCTGAAAACGTAAACAGTCTCTAACGTTAAAATTTATGACAGTGATCCTAGGTTATTTCCTTTATAAAAAACAAATAGGAACATATCTTTAAATGATGCATTTATTATTAATTTCAAAAACAATTAATAAGAAAAAGTTCTACTATTATTTCGGAAAAGACAACATTTCCAGATAATAGCTTAAACGTTTAATACGTTAACAACAACAATAATATATATATATATATATATATATATATATATATATATATATATATATATATATATATATATATATATATATATATATATATATATATATATATATATATATATATATATATGTCGTTCGTTGCCTCAATATGTTTAATATTAAACATAACCTATTAAATCGCTGCGAGATTCAGAAAAGGAATGAAGCAGGTCCAAAATGTTTATACCTCGGTGAAGAACATAATTTACTTAATTTGAAACTGTATTAATTCCACATGAACATCCATTGGTAATTCATGCTGAATAAAAACTAAAAGGAAATTGTTAAACATATACCTTGTTCTTTGTTTGCTTCACAAAGTTAATAACTATACAGATCGACATGTTAATCATAAAGAACAAATAATTATCAAGACACATGTCAAAGAGCCAGCAAGAAAAAATAATAATGAGTGAAATGGATTAAAGGAAACATTATTAATCTGAGACTCATTGTTATATATGTGAAAACGAATTAAACAATGATAAACTAAGATGTTATCATATATTTTGGAAAGATCCTGGAATTTTGTCATTTAAAATGAACATTTTCCAAATTAACGAAACATTCATGTTGTTTTATTTTAATTTCTGGGGATAAGATAAATATCTTATTATCAAATAATTTGCAAAAGCAAGAAATGAAGGAGAAAAAAATGCATACATTGGAAGATGGAGCATACGTGACTTTTCTACCAGTCAGTATAAATTCATTAAAAGTACGCAATTTAATTTTGTTGGTCTTGACAATACAAAAAAGCTATGACAAACGATGATTCTACGATCATCAAAATGTTTGCAATTAAAACAAACTTTAATTTATTTTTTATTTTTTTCTAATAATTAGTATTTATCCATATGGGCATGTTGTCTGCTTTGAAAGCATTGAAGAAATAGTACTGTCTGAGAAAAACGACTTGTATTCAAACTAAGTAATTCAAAAATAACTTAAAATGAATTGATCCAAAAAAACTAAAAATCAAATAATTTCTAAATACTGCTGATTACACCCAAATTAAGACTTGTGATTATTCATTAGAGCCTTAAGATATCAAAAGAATAGTATGACTGGTTATGGTTACAACAACAGTTCCTAGGCTTATAAAGGTTGGTAGATGGTAGAGTAAAGAATTAATCATCTAATTGGATGAATTATATAAGATACAGAATATGCATAACATACCTAAATAATGTAAGATTGTACTCATCATCATCATGCTCTCTCTCTCTCTCTCTCTCTCTCTCTCTCTCTCTCTCTCTCTCTCTCTCTCTCTCATATTCCAAACAATGTAATACCAACGTTTAGGCTGTTAAATGTGTGCATGTTCTTGTTCATATTATCAATTAAGATAATAAACCCAGATGTTGACACTGTTCTATATTGCTGATTTATTTTTTATTCAGTAGCAGTATCGACGAAGAACCATTTAAGATGCGCCCTGGTACGAACTGTGCAACCATGTAATGGTATTTATTTGATAATTTGTCAAAGAAAATATTCTCGACAAATTTGTGAGGATGTAACCTAACTGCATAAGCAAATTTCGATTTGAGACAAATAACTTGATTGTTCCATCAGGAAGTATATATCGAAAACGATTAAATTCTACGATTATCAATGTTCAAGATTGATAACATTTACTTTGTTGGGTCACTTCTATACAACAGAACCGATGTTGTGTTGCCGTATAAAACTTGAATGTCATATAATGTTAATAATAATACTAATAATTATAGTAATAATACTCTTTAAATATAGAGTAAAATAGTTTATAGTCATACACCTAATGATTAACCCAAACTAATATAATTCCATATGTAAACAGTAGATCTTTAAGTTTATCCACCCAACAGTTTTCGTTCCATGTGATTTATAGGTTATATCCTTATTATAGGAAATGTTCATCACTTGCCTTTAATAATTTGAACCAGTACTTAATAGTTCTTATATATCTTAATATTTGCATTGGCATTCAATCTCATTATTATAGATACAGAAATTGAAATTTGTTTTGTAATACCCAAAATATATTTGGAAATGATTTAAAGACATCTTCAATGTAAATTGTTTTGTAGAAACCCCCGACATCCGACATATAATTCCAAATTGGTCGTATTTAAGTGTTTGTAATACAGTTTTGTAGACAGTATACCGAACTGATTATGACGGGTCTTCAAAATGTAACGTAACTATGTCGCTTGTACATCGAAGCTTTTTGAACACAATTAAACAAATGTTTAGAAAAGAATACACAACCGAGATATATATAACAGGTGACTGTCTTTCCAAGCAATCACCAAAATACCCCCTTTAATATCTTCTCACATATTCCCCGTTTCTAACGGTTACGATGTTATTTTCTGCAGGTTTATCATTAATTTACAGATGTTGCAGTATTCTTCTAGTGGTTCTAGATTTCTCTGCAGATTAGTGACTATTTCAGCAAAAGCACCCAAGTCATCTGCATATAATAGTGCAAAAACATTAGCAAAGTGTTGTGTCACATCGTTCTTCTGGTCTGGAATATGTATCTTTAGGAATAATGAAAAGAAAATAGTTGATTAAACACAACCTTGACTTATTCCAGCTGGTCATTTAAATATGTCAGGCAATTTGGCTTTTTCCCAGAAGCTTTGACATTTGCATTTATGACTTTTAATATCGTAAGCATTTTACTATCAATATTTTACTAATATATGATGAAGCAAGCTGCAGTCAATACGGTCTAATGCTATTTAATAATCAACAAAAAGTGTGTAAAACCGACTTCCTTGTTTCTTCAGATATTTACATTGCAATAAATATAGTGTCTACAGTGGAATATCCACTACTAAAACCAACGTATGCTTCACCTAAAATATCATTTTCTTTGATCCAGTTATCTAATCTCTCATTTAAAATGGAGGTAAATTTTTTTGTAAAGGATTAGTAAAAGGTTAATTCCTTTATGATTTTCGTGTATATTTATATTTTCGCTTTTGTGAGTGGGTGTGATAACATCCGTGGACTAACACTTTCGGAAGCATCGAAAATCAAAATATGTTATCTAACATAGATACTAGAATAGGTTGTATATTATAAGCAGTTGCCGTAAAACAAATGTTGTACTTCTGATTCAGTAATTGTACCATCCAGATTTTCATGGCGAATATTAGTGGCTTTCTTTTATCTAAACGTTTGGTCCATCTCATACTGTATATTAAATAAATCAGAAAATTACGGTACCATTATTTATTCCATGCATAGTACTTGGATATTTTAAAGTATACAGAAGCGTTTCGAGTCTTTATCAGAAAATGTTTTAGTAAGACTTGCCTTGTTATTTACTCTGTGTTTGTTCCTTTCTTTGTTTGTGTACGTAAGTCAATAATGCTTAAATGGAGTCAAACTATCTGCCCTGTTATTAGGTATATATTTTCTAAGTGAATCAAGCGAGTAACATTTTGTTACTGAAATGTAAGACCATGTTTGTTTATTGACAGAAAATTGATAACTAATTGGATTGCCATCATGTTTTAATCTACTTTCATTGTTGTACTGACTTAGAAATGCTCTTTATAAAATAAGTCAGAACAGCATGGAGTTGATTTTGTTTATCATTATTATCATATTACTAAGTTTTGTTTCCAATAGTGCACAGCTGACATTACGGACAAATATATTATTTCTGTGTTCATTCCATATATATCTCCCTCTGTATATTTTCATTATCATCAGTTGTGATATCATCAGCTGAATCAAAGTGAAATATTTTGGTTGATGAGTATATATATATATATATATATATATATATATATATATATATATATATATATATATATATATATATATATATATATATATATATATATATATATATATATGTGTGTGTGTGCATGTGTGTGTGTGTGTTTATATGTTACCAATCATACAGTAATGGTACATGAACTTTATGATTATATATATATATATATATATATATATATATATATATATATATATATATATATATATATATATATATATATATATATATATTGAAACTGACATTTCGTAACATCACATGTAGCCGGTTATATGCAAAACATTTGGAAATGGTTCAGTAAGGTATATGATTCCGAGGGATTATGCTTTTAAGAGTTTTGTCTGTGACCAATACACGGTCTTCTTTCAACTGTTAGTATCAAACCAGTTAATGTTTGGGCATGGAATATATGAATTGTTGTGTTTGCAAGCCGATAAATCAGTAATAAGCATAAGTTAGATAAAATCATTGATATGTCATCAATGTATACCACTCCTTATATGACCTTAAGGCTTGACCTTAAATAATCTCGACATTTGACGTCAATCCATACGTTCCATAGAAACAGTTATTATTACACCTGGTGCGATCAAAGTGAAGAAATCTTACAGCTCGACTGAGATTGGCTTATCGTGAGAAAACACACATAGTCATCATATCAAAGCTTATAAATTGGTCTAAGAGGCGTTGCGTTTATTAGGTGTGCTAGTGATATCAATAACTGTATTGGGCATGCAAACATTTAAGGGCTAAGGTTAGGTGACAAGCCCAAAACGTATCGACTCTTTCTTCTAAATTATGCTATTTAATACAAAATGTAAATTAAATATTACTTCTTTCAATGTCAGTCTTCCCTCCGCACTATTACTCTACTATTACTCTCTCTCTCTCTCTCTCTCTCTCTCTCTCTCTCTCTCTCTCTCTCTCTCTCTCTCTCTCTCTCTCTCTCTCTCTCTCTCTCTCTCACACACACACACACACACACACACACACACACACACACAAGCAGTCACACAAGCATAAACGCACTGACACAAGAAAAGCGCACACAATACTAGTACTTGTTTATTCGTTCACTAAGAGCCGGTGAACACTTGTTTCCCTTCTGCGATAGGGCAATAATATACTTCCGACATGATCATATTCTAACTATATGCAGGAGTAATTTTTTAATGTAATTTTGTAATGTAACATAAGGGTTGATATTCTTGTTACTTCAGAACCTTAATTTTGTTTCTGAACTTCTGGGATAATATTTCAGATTCATGTCCTACTTCAGTCATTAGACCATGCATTTTTAATATTGGCCATTACACCATACATTCTGACCATTGGTCATTACCATATACATTCCAACCATTGGTTATTACACCATATATATTTGGCCATATAACTTTAAAAGATCATGTCTGAAAGAATACATGCAAATAAGTTAGAATGAATTACTAGTTCTAAGTAATTGTAACAGTTACATTACATTATTGTAATTACTTATATTTGAAAAATATTTAATCAACAGCAAGTAGAACAAACATTATTTTTGTTAGTTTATTAAACGTCAGCATCAATTCAGTAGCTCGAAAAGTTTTAAACGTTAGTTAGAAACAATCACTACAAATGTATTTAATGAATAATAAGTCACGAAACAGAAATAAAGATGGGTCGGATGCGTGATTTAGGTACTCGAACCTGCAATAATAACGTGTGCGACAGCATCAGCAGACGTCAGGTGTCCAAAATATTATCAATTAGATACTTAGACGGTCTTTATTTGTCAGACAACCAAATATCAAGTATCACTGTATGTATGCACGCATGAGGGAAAGAATCACAACTGACAGCCAGAGGTAAATATTATTATTATTTATATATTTTAGCTTTATTTTTTTTATTTATTTGTTTATTTATTTCATGGAAGGGGAGTGAAAATAGATTTAATACAAATTAATTCATAGCACAAATAAAATGGTTTTCGATGTCATACATGGTTTACATGTAAAGCTTTGGTACTGTGAATTCACTAGTTTTCGCAGCTCACTAACAGTTTGGATGTAATGGTTGCCCATAAACCACGAATTTGAAAACAAACATGGAACCAATATTCGGTTATAAAAGCAACAATACCCTATAACCATCCCAAAATCCCGAACGGAAACGTTTAACATTGACAGACACGTAATCAGTCGCAAAACCACGAAAATTGATATCCACAAGAAATGAATGAAGTCGAAGTATGTTTTATTTTGTATAAAGGAGTCGTGGTATATGAGTGTTTAGCATGCAATATTCGTGATGGTTATGTTATGTATTCGAATCCAATAACAAAATCAGCCTCGGACAGCTGCAGTGGTGTGCACTTTGGCAAGCGAATTTACCACAAACTGCCTAGGCACAGTACATGTGAGGAAATCTTCTTACTAGTTTCTTTACACTATTCGTCTTTAGATTTGAATTTTTTCTTCGTGCTAATATGACAAGGAAACTCTGTCGTATTAAACGATACACGCACATTTGAACTGTGGCAAATACAATTTATATAACAACAAAGAGAAACTGAATCCATTTGTAATAGAAATATAATCTGGTACGAACTATATTTTATACTGTTATGTATTATTATTAGTGCATTTTTAATATATACTGCTTATACAAAATTACACACTAACCATTTCTAGGAGTTAAATATAAAATACCTTCCATAAATAAACACAAAATTTCTACTGAACGTGCGAGTTCTTTGTGACAAATATCGATTGGCATACGAGAATCACGTTTGTCAAGATCTCTTGCACAAAAATGTAACAGCAGCAGCAGCAGTTACCAAAAGCTATCAGGCATTTTAAATCATTCTTCCGATTTCATAAAAGCACAGAGAGCAGTAAAAAGTCCCAACAGCCCATGCATTCTGTCTAATTTGCAATTATCGTCTATAGAAATGAGCTAGACATATTGTGCGAATTAATGTCTGCAGAGTTTTATTTATGAAAATATATTGCAGGTTGTTTGGTTCTTACTTTGATTCACTGGGTTTTGAAGTTGTTCATATGGCTGAGATTCGAAATCTTATTGGTTGACAAAGGACACAAGCCACGCCTCCTATTAATCACCCACGTATGCCTTCTGGTTATAAGGCTTGATGGATATAAGGTTGACAAAAATCAGCCATATCTCTAGCAAAAAGAAGACCAAGATTTACCTCTCTGATGGCTTGACTCTGGAGAACAAACTAAATGAAAATTCGGGCAACATTTTTATTAGAAAGAAGACCGTTTTGCTAACACTATTACACCAAGGGAAGAATATAAGGTAAGTGAAAATTTCACAGATTTGTATGCATTGTTTATTGTCAAAAAGTATTATTGTATTAAATTATGTAATTATAATTGTTAGCACTTTAGATATTTGGTGAAACATCATGTGAGCTTTTGCTTTGAGAATAGTTTGTACGGATTCTGAAAAAGCCATTATAATGTATATGGCTTATGTTTTCGAATTCGAATCATCAGATATTGTGTCTCCTAAAACATTGATTTCTTCTTATCAGGTAGATCTAGTATTTGGGTTATTTATATGAATCCTTATCTATACCAAATATTAATGACTTTTCATTTCATCTTATTTCTCAATACAAAAGTCATATATACATTACTGTAATAATCAGCCATCAGTACTCTAATAATTGTCACATAGTATATTACCTGTCTAGTGCTACCCAAAACTGTACTATATTTTGGTGTATTATCAAGTGATTCTGCGATTCCTCTTAATTCAAATCATTCAAAAGAGGATCTAGTTTTGTCTCTTTAACTAGCTCCTATATAATACGTTTTATGTCAGATCTAATAAAACAAATTTGTCCTATCTAACTGTACAACTAAAAAGAAACTTCAACGTTTAAATTTGCCTTTTGAAAAAACATGTAAAGATATTTTTTACACATTTTAGATATAAAGTACTATTATAAAGTCAAAAACCTGCAGTCAAATTATATTCCTTTCATTTTCTATTTTAAGACGCCTCAGTATAATATGCTTATATATTCAAATTATTAAAAAAAAACACTCCTATATGAAATTGTTGATAAACGTATTTCATTGCAAAAGCCTAAACAAATGCATTTATTTATATTAATTGCAAATTATTTTTGTTGAGTGGTTGTTGTTTCTTGGACCTGTTGGTCGGTTGTAATAAAATGAAAGTATAAGACCTTATGTTCTCTTACTTTCGCATTTTGATTCACTTTGCTAATTTAGAATAGACTCTTCATACACTTATAAATTTATATGCAATATGTTCCGATTTGGAGTATATATTTACAATTGAATGAGTTCCTGAACATTAATTCCATAGTTGTGTCATGCCCTTAACACAACGAATATTTCCGTACTTTATCGATTATATCTTCTTGAGTTTTACCTTCTAGTTTGGTTTTCAAATTTGTGAATAGTTTCGAGTCATTCAGACTGCATATCATCCGATAATAAACGTTATCAGTGTCAATCAGCTCGTGAATAGTTTCGAGTCATTCAGACTGCATATCATCCGATAATAAACGTTATCAGTGTCAATCAGCTCGTGAATAGTTTCGAGTCATTCAGACTGCATATCATCCGATAATAAACGTTATCAGTGTCAATCAGCTCGTGAATAGTTTCGAGTCATTCAGACTGCATATCATCCGATAATAAACGTTATCAGTGTCAATCAGCTCGTGAATAGTTTCGAGTCATTCAGACTGCATATCATCCGATAATAAACGTTATCAGTGTCAATGAGCATATTAGGTTAGATACATTTGTGTTATTTGTATTTTTACCATACTTATCCTTTCAATTGTTTAGCAACTGTTGTAATTGGTTTCAGTTATAGCAAACATATACATGTGCAAATCCAACTTTTGGTTCCAAAGTATTAATGTGATGTATAAATAAGCCTATTTATATTTGATATTGTACAAGTAACCATTAGGAATTTTGTGTCTGCCTGTCAAGGTATTCATAGTGATGATAATACACTCAAAACCTCAGCAATCTACGGCAAATCTACAAATTAGCTAACACAATACATATTTTATTGAATATTGAATATAAAATAGACAGTTGTTCTTTAACGGAAGTAATTTTCACAAAATGTATTCACAATATGTGAACTCCATCCTGCCATGTAATTAGCTAATGGAGTTATCGGCAGCATTGATGCAGTTGACACCGCAATTTATCTTACTACAAATACACAACCCGCACAAAAGCAACAGCAACAATAACAACAAAGAAACAAACTACAAAGCCATATTCAGTATAGCTTGTCAGTTTCAAATTTAAACTATCAATTCTTGAATGTCTAGACTATGTCCATACAAAGATGCCGACGATTGAATGTAAATCTTGAAATAAATACACGGAAAGCTGTTATATGATTTTGCAAAAGTACTACACTACAAAAAAGTGTCTCCCATTCAAATGACAAAGCAGAAACTAAATAACGAGATCACTATTGTCAATTTATGTCCTTTATTATTAGTTCGTTATTATTATGGCCGTATATGCTACTATCTGAGCAATCAATGATAAACGTGCGTCGCGTACAAGAATGTAGCTCCTTATTGTCGTTCCTATGTCACTATTTTGTTTCTGTTAGAAAACGTTTATCAAACACGAATCCGCTCGTTGTTAAACCATCGTGCTTTTGAAATATTCTCATCATAAAGTGACACTGCCTGAATTGTATTGCCTATTTAATCTGCATTTAATAAATTGCCCTCGTAAACCTAATGATCTAAGATCCTTTTAGAATCAATTATACGCTAATGGCTAAGAAGTTTAAGACAATAAATTTGTCAAAGTTCTTTCCGCAATCTGAAGAAAAAAATTAAGTTAACGCTTATCTTGTCTCAGCTAAAAGCACTGATCAGCAATGAATGCTTACCCTCAGAGCTTGTTGAGAAAGGTAAAATAAATGATAGCAGGAAAGAGAAATAGCAGAACAAAATTATGGGGAGACATTTCAGCAGGTAGGAATCAATATATTATCTGTTTGGATAAAACAATATGCTGACAAACCAAAATACTTACTAGATCAGAAATATGTGTACGGTCTGAAGAACTTCATTAGGTAAACGGGATGAATAGTCTAACGATTCATTACATATTTACATGTTTAAAAGCGATCGCGCCTTTCTTCTTTTGTATAATGTTTCGTGTTACTGCAGGTTTCTCGTTTCTCTTTTGAACTAGTTTCAGAACACACCATTTTAAATCACACTGAACTCTACTGTATGAAAAACTCTTATACTAACTATATGTGTGACGGTCTCTTAACATTGAGAATTATATATACGTATGCGATGAAACGAGCAGGCTTATTATGAGGGGTGTATCATGTACAAAATTATTATTTGCTGAATAACATTATTGTATTTTTACCATACTGTACTCAAAGTCCATGTCTTAAAATATATCGGCATTATTATCTATAAGACATCGCCTCTGCCGTCTGGAAATTTACTGTACAGTTTTGGATATTAATTATATGCCAACCACAATATTGGCAGAAAATATGTGTGTTAAGTGTCTAACAAAATAGTTCCAAACACTTGACGACTTTACTTTGTTGTGATGACCTTGCCAATGTCAGTCTAATATATGGCTTGATTGTAATTTGAACGAGGCTAAATTCGTCACAAAAATGTGTTAACATGAGTATCAGAAAAACATAAAAGTTCCATGCTTATTAGAGCACTCCCGTTGAAAATCGTCTGATTTAGGAGGTAGGTAAATCATGCATGTAATCTCGAATATCTTTGCTGCCTAACAAACGCGATCGGTGTTGAAGTACAACTCATCGTTTTAATTTTTGGTGTTAATAATAGGCAACCATGGTTTTGCGCGTTGTTCGGCTGTTTAGTCGTTTGAATTATTATTGAGAGGCTTGTTTTGTTTGCAACATAAAAAAGCTCATGTATAATCAACATTAATAATCACTTGTATATAAACATTTGTACAAAATCTTCACTTTTAAATAATAACAACGTGGGAATATTGTTATTCACGTTGACATCCGAAGATTACTTTTAGGACTATATGGAGTTAGCTGAGGGTAAACAATATGGATTGTAGCATATTTATTTAACTAAATTTAAACAAATCAATTGAAGAAACAGTAGTGTTTTCTGGAAATTAATTTTTTAATCGCAAAGTTTATATGGATTTATGATAGCACAGGGTAGAGGACCAATGATTCAAAAACGTGGTTGAAGGTGGTGCAGATGGAGGAAGGCAGAGGAGAAAACAAAACCAGAACGTTTAGTCTGCAACAAATCACATTTTCTTCTCTTATTAGGATGTTTCTAAGACATTAGACCATTACAGGTGCCAGTGAATCACACATTTTTTCTGTTTTCTTTGTTCAAATATTGAAACTTTTTAATGAAGAATGGGGGATAATACCGTTTTAAAAAATTTAAGTGTTTGTCTCCACAAATATTTATGATATGGGAAAATATAATTTGAAGAAACTTGAAAAGAAATATGAAAAGTATCGTTAGTAACCAGATTAAATAAAATCTAACTTTGCTTGGTTAAATAAAAACCAAACAAAATGTACGTGTCTCTAGATATTGATCTGGTTTCCTTATGATGCAAACAAACATACATTCCGCGTGTTAGTCATACGATAATAAATTCTTTCTGGGGATATGCCATATATGCTTTGTATTTTTACATATTATATAATGTTAAAATTGATTCAATAAGCAAGCGAGATTTTATTTTATCCGCTCTGCCTACACAGGGAGTAGAGTTGTGTTTATTAAAGGTTGGTGTTTATTCATATTTCCGTTGGTTTCTGATGGTGAGTTCGTATCATTCAATAGCCTGACAAAATTATATTACAAAACTGACTATTCTGGATTACTTGATTCCAATGAAGTAAATAATGAAACAAATTTTCAAATAAAATCAACAAAACAATTTTCAATAAAACTATGATTTCGGCAGTATTTCATATATGTTGACTCTAATTGTAAATAGTAAAGAAAGTAAGCCTGCCTATGAAAGATTTACTGATTCATATAAATTGTCAGACAATCAAAAGTGGGATATAAATTTACATATATAACTCCTCCATAACAGACAGTTTTACTAAATAGAACTAAAGATTTAAAACTCAATGCCTTTCAGATGAAACTGCTCTTAGACAAAATTATAGAAAATGCATAATCAAAGGATTTGGTTGTTTTTGGGTTTTTTTTCACGTTTGCTCACAATCTTGTGAAAACGTACGGGCATGATTTACATATTTTCTTTCAGATCGATTTAACATGCAAATTAAAATAAACTAAATAATGTGGTCCCAAAAGCATTAAGTCAACATGTTTTCATTAAATCCTGGTAACTATTACAAAATAGTTCATTTCTATAAAATTAACAGGAAAGTAACTATTTAAGAATCGAATTCTTTCTCTAGACCCTTGGACAAATATTGAAAAATAAACTGAGCAAATGAATTGGACAATTTAATTTTGTTTAAGAAATGATCCCCTTTTCAGACGTGCTTTCTTAATATAAGCTTAATAACCCAAGTCTCAGATCATAACAGTATTTAGTTTACCATCAGTATACAATGCAAAACCAAACGAATCTGAAATGTCTACTCATATTATTACTTGTTCCTTCTCTTTATTCTGCAGTATAAAGTTTGTATTTCTAACACAGCAAAGGACTAAGCACACCTGATAATATAGTATGCAATTATTTGTCTTACGTCCTGTACATTATGAATAACTCAGAAAGTAGTTTTCAGTCTTTGTATTTTAAAACTGCTACACGTATACATTCTGCTACTATTTTGCATACGTCGTTAAGGTCATGATCCGAAGATCGTCCAGACTGTAACCTATGTATCCTGATGTTGGAGAGAGGACGGTATCAATGTCAGTCCCATTCCAGGGTTCGTTGAAGCATGCAAGGCGAGGTCTTTAACATACACGTGTGTATGTATGTATGTATGTATGTATGTATGTATGTATGTATGTATGTATGTATGTATGTATGTATGTATGTATGTATGTATGTATGTATGTATGTATGTATGTATGTAGGAGTGACTTTTTTACATGAATGCTAGAAGAAAGAAACCTATGTAATTGTCAGGTGCAAATTAACGGTTCCAATGTGATGAAGCAGATCCGGTAGGATGGTTTTACGGAAATCTTTAATAATTAATATTAACAGCAACAACCTTTACAAATAGTGCATTAGTATGTGTCGTTGCTGTGATCAGAACGTTTCTACAAGATGTTATGAATATAAAATACTTGATATTTCACAGATTCTGAAAACAGTTGACATGTAGATAAGAATACACACCGGTTAGTGCGGAACAGACGAAGTGAAATTTAAAAATGTGTGGATCGTTGTTGCAATCTTTCTGCGTTAATGTATTTTGTTAGTGCACGAAAACACATTTGTAGTCTTTAGTAGTAAATGTTTTTGCGTGTTTTCAGCGAGAATACATGCAATAAGGAATGCAAAGTAATTTGTTTTGCGTACAGTCTGGAAGAAGTATATGTATGACAATATGCCAGATTATTGTGACACTTGAAATCATTGATATGACCATAATGATACACACCGTCCTATAATGCCACGCAGACGTCCTTATGCAAGTAAAGTATATCGCTTCAAAACAATGAAGCATTTATATCCATTAGTACAATATGCTTGGTACAAGAAGCTGATCTTCAGAAAATTGTCAACTGATGGCTCTCAACGAAATTTCATAGTATTAAAAACCGAGTGCATCATGTGTGATGAAATAGAAACTTGGCATAAATTCGACTGCTTCCTTCTTCTGTTACACTTCTTAAAACCATATTAGAAACACTGATAACAGTTTTTAAACCTTTTTTGGTCACAATATCAGAAAGTTTCATTCTTATACTTAATTAAATTGATCTTTTACCGCAAAGTTTGAAGCATCGCTCAAAGATCCATTGTGTCCCTTACAGTGGACTAGAATATACTAACAAAGGCGTCATATGAATATGTTCGGACGTTAGAATTTTAGGACCGGTGAAATCGTGTTATGATTCCAAGTAAATTGTTGGTACAAAATGGACATTTCTAACCAGTAAAATGTGAACGTAAAACCCATCAGAAGCACTGTATTCTTGTAATGGAGCTATAAATATATAATAGAATTGTTTTTATTTGCTGCATGAAATCAAACATATAATTTCTGTCTTCCTTAAAATGTAGAGTAGAGAAATATTTTTCAAACACTTACACCTAAGGCATGTAATTATATTGATATATACGGATTGAGAGCAATTAACGGAAGAGTAAACGGCTTTGGTAGCGCAAAGTCTGTGTAAAATCGCTTTTTCAACAGAGTTAATAGCTCTGAGATACGGTATTGGCATAACGATTGCAGTGTCAACGCTAAAACCACGCTAGGGCTATTTTCAAGTCTCTTCATTTAGTCGTTAATTTATTCGACTAGGAATGATTCCAATTTATTGGCGATTGAAAACCCGTGTTCAAAAACCACACTCTGCATGGAACTAATCTAGAGAGAATTATTATAATTGAGCCGCTTAGTTTTACTTTGAGAGTGCAGAATTGGGGAAATCGCTATATATGTTCTTACTTTGTCAAGATTTATTTTCCTTGTGTAAAATGTAGGTGTGGATAGCATATCTTCTTTAAGATACCTTTAAACTTATTTAACACGTCAAGATAGAAATGCATTAGAAGCTATGTGGGATGTAAAGAAAATCATTTGAAGATACGGGTATAAGATAATCATGCTAAATTTCGATTGTTTTCATAAATATATATTTCTGAGGAATAATAAATGTTACACTTAGTAACTCTCAAATTCAAAACAAATTTTTAAAATAAACCCAGAAATAATATAAACGTCTATGATGGTATAACTCGTCACAAGAACCTGAAAGATGATAATCGTGTTTTTATCAAAACAATTAAAACTGTAACTAAAAAAAATCAAAAAAATATTTTAATAAAAAATATTTAAGAGAGTATTGATTAATCTATGTAATGCGATGTCAGAGAATTCTAAATTGTCAAAGTAATATGACGTCAGAGAATACTGATTATTTAAAATGATATGACTTTACGTAGTAATGATTATTCCGTGATGTGACATCAAAGAAACGTTCGTTTGCACACTAGGGCCCGGCGACGAGGAACGAATTGCCCATTGAAATTAGACACAAAGACACAGTGGTCCCTTTTAAGAGTGCTCTTAAGACTCACCAGTTTCGACTGCAGGGACAAACTTAGCGACCTAATCATGTTTTGTATTTTATATGTTTTCAGCATGATTTTATGTTTTCCAATTTCATTGTTTTTGTCATTTCTTGTTCTGCAGTGTAGTCATATCATTATTGATGGTGTAAAGCGCTTACAGCTTCGAAAGATTAGACGCTATACAAAGTCCTCATTATTATTATTATTATTATTATTATTATTATTATTATTATTATTATTATTATTATTATTATTATTAGTCAAAGTGATCTGACGTTAGAGAATTCTGATTAGTCAAAGTGATCTGACGTCAGAGAATTCTGATTAGTCAAAGTGATCTGACGTCAGAGAATTCTGATCTGACGTCAGAGAATTCTGATTAGTCAAAGTGATCTGATGTCAGAGATTACAGATTTGTCAACGTGAATTCTGAACTACCATAAGTAGTCAACACCGAAAACAATGACAGTAGCTAACATTGAAAGACTGTAATACTGTTATTTTATTCAAGATAATGGCAACAAATATTAAGCATGGTCGACAACTGAATAGGAATCATACAAGCGCCCCTAAAACTTTTGTATAAATGCCGCAAAATTACAATTTAAAATGTTTCCAAAGATAACGAGACCAGACAAAACTAAAAGATAAATATAGGTTAGCATTTATAGATGAAGTATACAATTTAATTTAAAATCATATCTTTTAACTCCATGTATTTATTTTTAAATTACTATTTTTTCTTTCAAAATCGTATTTCTTTGAAAAGATGTCCACATATAATGTAAAATACGTGTCCGACACTAAATTAGATCAATTTGACTATTTTCGTTTTTCTTCTGCTTCCTATACATTTCCATTTCCAAGCTATGAAGGGAGACTCACAGCAAACCAGTCATCTCACATTTACAGCAAACCAGTCATCTCACATTTACAGCAAACCAGTCATCCTTCATTTTAACAGCACTTTGGTCATTTTATTTTTTACATCACACTGGTTGTCCTAGTTCTGAAACACTAAAGTCATATTACATTTATAGCATATTATAAATCTAAAGTACAAGAAGCTTGTCATGACTTCTAAAAGGTAATATTTGTGTACTGTAAATGGTATTAACAATTTCAGCACGAAAAGTAAAATTTGATATTATTTTTGTGGTTTTCATGATAATACTGCCAGAGAACAGACATAAAAAGAAATTTGTATTGCTTTTCTATTTTCCTCATTTTTTTTTCGTACAGTATAAAAAAGATGAAAATAGAATCAGGCTCATATGCAACGTTTGGATTGAAACGTTATTTTGACTGTCTGATAAATCTTACATATTTTCGTCATTTAATTGTTAAAGCCATGATAACTTTATGGGGAAGGTTATAAAATTGGGCAGTGATCATGAAAACTCGACATTCGTTTCCCACTGACATTTTTTCTAGATATTGGCTGCCGTGTCAATTCTTCATTGAAATATCGGCTAAAGAAGTGTAGCAAATGCGTCACGAAGGCAATTACCGCATAATGTTATTATTTATTGATGTGAAGATAGAGCAGAAACGCTTCCTAAAGCGAATTGTGTAGCATCTGGGGATAAAGTGTTAAGTCGGATGCATAGCTAACATTAATCTCAGGCTCATATCCGCTTCTAGAAAATATGGACTTTGTCTTTCATACGCTAGTACATTGCCTACGATCTAGTTATCGCATTGTCTTTACTAAGTCATACGTGATTGAACGATCACTAGAAATTTAGATTAGCAGCTCATTGTTATTGTGTTTTTTTATCTACTCTTTATGCCTTTTCAAAATGCACTCACATTGTACTAGTAACACAAAGAAAACAGCTTGTTGTGCGGCAATTAATCGAGTCGCTCTAAATAATTTCGATATCAAAAAACTAGAATGTGCAAATATAATAAATGTACTCTGATCAGTCGGGACTCAAATCAGACTTGCCATGTCAAAGCATTACATTTCAGTCGTTCGTTTCCTTATGTATCATCATCATCATCATCATCATCATCATCATCATCATCATCATCATCATCATCTAAATAATATTAATAGTGTTAGTAGTAGTAGTAGTAGTAGTAGTAGTAGTAGTAGTAGTAGTAGTAGTAGTTGTTGTTGTTGTTGTTGTATCTCCAGTAGTATGCATCATCATCTTCATTTAAATAGTAGTAGTAGTATTAGTAGTAGTAGTAGTAGTAGTAGTAGTAGTAGTAGTAGTAGTAATAGTAGTAGTAGTAGTAGTATCTCCAGTAGTATGCATCATCATCATCATCATCATCATCATCATCATCATCATCATCATTTAAATAGTAGTAGTAGTAGTATCTGCAATACAACTATTCTAAACCTTGTTCTTTCTTGCATTGACAATGGTCGAATGGAATCATTCCCAAAATAAGTCAAATTCATACTTAGCTTCTGAATATCAATTAAATTTGAATTAGAAATGTATGTTCCATAAATAAAATACCAAAGTTAAGTACAGGCGAGGGCTGATAACATTTAGGTTTATGAGTGTGCACGTTATATATATATATATATATAATTGTACTACTTTGTGATTTGTTGACATTCTGAACAGAAACGCATCCATACTGACTGTAAAATACACAGATATGGAGACGGACAGCATTAGATCATAGTCAGTACATTTTTCCTCGTCATATTGTCTTCAGATTTACAATAACATCCTATTTTAGGCAGCTTTGTGTGTGTGATTTGGACGTTTAACGTAGCTTTAACAATTGTTCAGTCATAACGCTACAACATATGCAGTGTGGCATTTTCTAGTAATGTCCAGCACTGAGGCATCATGCCTCAGACATGTAACATGATGTCCCACCTAGTCACATTATCCTGATACCAGGCTAACCAGTCCTAACACTAACCTTTTAATATTGAGCGCCTGGCAAGGCAGCTGTTATTATTATTTATGGACGTCTTTGAATCGAAACCACGACCTCCCGTATCCGAGGCGGACGCTCTAACCAGCAAGCCACGGCTCCAGAGCAGTTAAACATTGTATTGTCCCCATTAAAGGGTGAACAAGATTTGTTTTATTTTAAAGTGTAACTTTAAAACTAGTTGATAACATCGTCAATGACAAAAACACATTTGTAATGTAAATAATAAATGTTCACATGTTAGTGATTACTAATTAGATATCAAATAACAAATCCTACTGTCCAAGACACATTCTACACAAGCACTCTCCAGCCCACACACAATTGACCGACAAATAAACTATTATTGTTTTAAACTAAAATAAAAAAATCATTGATTTACCTTCATTAAGTGGGTGTCACATAATTAACATTGTTTGTCTCGTTTATATGAGATTGTATCAAATATTATGAGTGACATAGTAGCAAACAAATGTTACCTAATTCCTTACACTAGATAAACAGGATGCAAAGAAACTGGAAAAAGGGCTGATTTAAAACAGGGACAATCGAGTGCAGGGACAATCGAGTGCAGATTCCTGTCTGTAATTAATGATTTAAAAATCTCATTAATATTTTGACAATTCTTGGCAAATACGAATAACATTTTTGAGGTTATAACTTTGTAATGTTACAGATTAGGCAAAGCTGGAAGTTTTGAGTCATTTGGAGAATTATAGACTCAACATTATGAAAACAATTGCGGACGTTTTCACAAGTTACGGAAGTCAACTGTTCTTTCGTGGAATTGATTCATGTTTATGAGAATTTCTATGTACAAGCTTCAATAGATATAACGGCCGAGTATCCGTTGTGCTATTTGTTCAATTATTGTGACATGTTTAGCTTCGTAATCATAGATATTTCACGTATATTATTTTTTTGTTTGTAACTTTATGGTTTTTCTTTTAAGAATACATGTCCATAACATGTTTTATGATCTTGGAAAATTATATACATGTATATACGATACAGATTAAGCTCTTGATTTGGCTGGTATGTTCTCTTGAGGTCAGATTAATTCTACAGTTCTACAGCAACATGTTTAGAAAAGTACTGAATACAATTCTTGATGCGTTAGTCATGACCCAACCCCAAAAATATATTACGTGACTTTACATATTCTATGAGTGACCATAGAGCAAAAGACATTTATAACATCACAACGTTGTTGTGTTTGATATCACAGCGTTGTTGTGTTTGATATCACAGCGTTGTTGTGTTTGATATCACAGCGTTGTAGTATTTGAAAATAATTCTTATGTTATAGCTTAAGAAATCCTACATGACGTGGCATACAGAACGGAGGATTTATTCACGGTAGACTATCAACGTTTAAAGGCACTAGGGAATGTTTGTTTAAGATAAACAGTAATTGACAAGGTTGTCTATGTATATGCCATCAAAGATGGCAATCTCGAACGGTCTGTACTTTATTATAGTTCCTCTGCTTTTTATCCTGTGTACGTTGTTTAATCACTTTAATTACGGCTACCCTTCTGTGAACACGTTCAATGAACAAGAATTAAAATTAAGTCACATCTGCGATAACAAAATTCGCATAGATGTTCCTACTATTAAATAATAAAAATTGAATGAATAACTTAAAACGTAGAGGCATAGTTTGAATGTGTTGTTCTAACGTTTTACTTAAATATAAATACAAAAGATGGACATTGTGGCCAAACAAATCTAATTATACAATAGATAGATAGATAGAGATGGATGGATGGACGGACGGAAGGACAGACAGACAGACAGACAGACAGACAGACAGATAGATAGATAGATAGATAGATAGATAGATAGATAGATAGATAGATAGATAGATAGATAGATAGATAGATAGATAGATAGATAGATAGATAGATAATGTATGTAATATACCGGTTTCCTACCGTAAATACTGCCACTGTTGTCAAACCACCATTGAACACCACTAAATTGTTATAAAGACATTCATTTGGTTTTGACTTGAATTCACTACTAGTGAACCATGATATCATGAAAACTCCCTTCAACCTTCATTCCGTGACGTTTGTTCCTAGTAATTGACTAATTATTTTGGGCAAAGGAATATTTCCATTGCACCGAATTCTGATAATCCAACAAGTAATCACAAAATTCTAAGAGGCTCTATAACCAAATGCGGATACTCCAAATTTGTTACAATACATTTACAATCATGAGATAGAGAAATAACAACGCATGTTATATGATATGGCATATACTTGTGGCTATCTCATATGATCCTGAAAGAGCTAATAGAATTTTGTTCTTAAACAAAAAAAAACAATTAATTACGTAAACAAATGCATGAGAAGCAAAATCAACAGTACAGCGTAGATTAAATGCACTACACCCGTTCCGGTATAATCCGCAAACAATTAGTTTTTTTCGCCTCAGATCCGCAAAGCATATCAATTTCAAACATTTGTTGAACAAATCATATGTATTTTCTATTATACAAAATTTTTGCGACAA
Source organism: Unio pictorum (assembly GCA_030141615.1). NCBI lineage: Eukaryota > Metazoa > Mollusca > Bivalvia > Unionida > Unionidae > Unio > Unio pictorum. Next base: position 12,698,950 of record JARLTB010000059.1, read on the forward strand.
TTCGTGCGACAATAAATAGCTGATGTTGGGTATAGCTACCCATGGAGAAAGCAGAGGTTTTGTCAGAAAAATTGTTAGCTAACACAACAGAACCACGTCTTAAAGAGAAATAAAACGAACATTTTGGCAGCTAACATCAATACAACATCTCAAATTTTCAATAAATAGTTATTCCAAAATAATTTGGATTGAGAATAAATCTCTCCATTAGCAAATAGTAAGCACTATCATTCGCAATAAATAGGTGAAGAACTTCATTTTCTCTTTCTTCTTTCTTTTTCAGGACAAATTATATAAACTCTTAAGTCAACTTAATATTTCCAAGACTAACGTGACTCTGTGATACAATCAAAGCCCATATTACAGTCATCGAATTAATGATGTTTATAAATTATCACTATGTTCTGTGTCATTGCATTCTAGTCTATGAAGTAACTAATGTTTGATGTCATTTGTAAATTCCGAATCATGAACCAAACACGTGATAAAACAAGCTCTAACCATTCAGCTTTGTTTATGAATTGTATATATGTCTGTCTGTCTGTTTCTATGTATGTATGTATGTATGTATGTATGTATGTATGTATGTATGTATGTATGTATGTATGTATGTATGACTGACTGACTGACTGACTGACTGACTGACTTTATTTCCTCTTCAATAGAGATTACATCAGATTAATCAAATTTAGGATAATACAAAATCATGAAATACAACACAAAAGAATATAAATGAAACAAATTGGAAACGTATACCAGTGTAATTATCAATGTAGTTCTTTCTACATGACATATATGTTTATGCATACATACATACACACACACATACATATAAATGTAAACACATACACATATATATATTTACACACCCAAACACATATTTACACATACATATATACACACATATACACACATTTATACATATATATGAGGAACAGCATGAAATCCTTCTCAAAGGAATAAAGATAGCAAAAGGTGACACTCGTATATTATATGAGCCAGAGAGCATTATATCTCCGTGATCTGTAATACATAAAAATTGCGGAATTTGACAACAGCAGAATATTTGTTTTTGTTTGTTTTTTTTTAAATTAATTTATTTATTTATCTAGATTAACTACTTATTATTGCTGTTATGTTATGACATGTTGATTGAGAGTAGGGCATGCATTTTATTGTAAAATGAGGTTATGCTTTTTGCCGTTACCAACATGAGTTTATCCCATACATCATCGTCGATAGACGACAAGCAATCTACTCTGCTTCCAAGAAGTGTCTCCAATAGTATATCGTCTTCTTGATTAAATAAATTAACCCCGTCTCTCACCTCTAAAGTGTCAATCACCCTCTCAAAGAAGACGTTTCGTTCTTCAAGGAGCTTTTCACAACCTAAGATAAGATGTTTCGCTCTGTCGTCAGTCTCTTTTCCACAGAGTTTACATATCATAACTTTTCCAACAGGCATGATATATAGTTTCACTATTTCAGAGAGAGGCCATAACATAGATGGAAATTTACGTCCAAGAAACCATATACTGCTTGGTTTTAAGTCCAAATGAATGTTTCTGAAGTAAATTAAATCGCTCCTTAGTTCAATATCTGTATTCCAGGTAGATTCTTCGATGTTTTGAATATTATCAATAATATTCCGATTCCAAACAAGTTTACCTTCGGTTTGTACTCTTACTGCATAGTCTAAGAGAACACTTCCCATACCATATTTCTTGAATATTTTGCCAATATCTGCTATAAACCCCGTCTGTCTAATTGGGTTGGTCAAGTACTGACATAAACGCAAAATGAAAATCTTTTTCCAGATAAGAGTCCAATCGCCCCTACACAGCCGGTTGAAAAAGCACAATTTCATCTTATCAATGTATGCTTCCATTGACCAGAGTCCTAAGGTACTACGCGTTGCCTCTATGGGCGAATATTTATCGAAAGCTTGCATACGTCGCGCTGCATATCTCTGACATAGCTAAAGTTCTTCTATATTGGTGTTTGTCATATTCGACCATAATTCACATCCATATAGGACTGAAGGTAGAATGATTCTTTTCCAGATTTTCATACTTGTTAGAGGGTTCATTCCTCCGTCTCTGATACCAATAAAATAAAAAGAGTTTAATAAGTGTTTACCTTTATCGCATGCTTCTTTTATCGCATCGTTAGGTTTAAAGTTGTACGTTAGAGGTATGCCGGCATATTTCTTACTTTTGACTACTGGAATTGGCGATTTGTCGAATAGAAAAGAAGGGATATCATTTCTTCTTTTGTTTGTAAAGAGGATGCTGCAACTTTTATCTGCGTTATATTTCAATCTCCACCTTTTCGCATAATTAGAGATTGTATCGAGCAGATGCTGCATCGAATGATGCGAATTAGCCATTACAGTTGTGTCATCCGCTAATAAGACACACGGCAGGTGGAGATCGACAAGATTTAGGCCTCGCAAAGTGTGATCTAAATCAGTGATCAAATCGTCTATCATAACGAGAAAGAACCAAGTGGACAAGATACGACCCTGCCCTACACCCTGCTTAATATTGAAATATTTGGACAATTTGCCCGCAAATAAAACAGAACTAGTTACTCCCTTAAACGAGTATTTCATGATGCGCCATGTCTTCCCTTTTATGCCAAGTTTGTACAGCTTGTAAAATAACCCATTGTGCCAGACTGTATTGAATGCCTTAGCATTATCAAGAAATGTTGCATAGACAGGAGTATCTTTATCCATATAGTAGCATATAGATTCTTTGATACAAAACGCTGCAGTGATACTGCCACAATTATTCCTAAAACCTTGTAGCATTGGATTTGGAAAATTAATGTGCTTAGAAAATATAAGTAGTCTATTATATATAATTTGCTCTAGGATTTTCTGAAGCACTGGAACTATAGTTATATCACGGTAGTTATTCATATCTAATTTGCTTTTTCCCCCTCCTTTAAATATTGGTATTACTAAACCTTGTTTAAAATGGCATGGGTACTCCTCGGCCTCGTACACTTTTTTGAAGACAGTTTCAAGTAACTGTACACTGCTTTGAGTGTCCGCAAACAGTAAATGCTCGGCAACAATACCGTCGTGACCACATGCCTTATTTTTACTGAGAGAACTAATTGCACTACTGATTTCTTCTCTAGTGGGAATTTTGTCAAGAACTTCATCAAAGTGGGAATGGGTTTCTATACTCTGTTTTTTAACCTCTGCTAAGACCATCTGGTAATGATTCTTATCGTACAAATAGGTATTGTCAGGTAGTGACAAATTGGAAAAATGATTTGCCCATAAGTCTCTTATAGAGTCGTGGTCACGTACAATTTTTCCGTTAGATTCAATTTCGTATATGTAATCACGTTTATGTCTTTTATTCCGTATAAACTTATAGAAAGTAGAAATATCGAGCTCTGCAGCCTTTTCAAGCTCACTGAACTGTTCTCTGTCATACATTTCTTTTGCTCTCAGTAACTCTTTTCCAAAACATTTCTTCGCTTTCTTATAGTTCGCGTATGACTGAAATATGTATTTTCTATTATACAAAATTTTTGCGACAATTCGTGCGACAATAAATAGCTGATGTTGGGTATAGCTACCCATGGAGAAAGCAGAGGTTTTGTCAGAAAAATTGTTAGCTAACACAACAGAACCACGTCTTAAAGAGAAATAAAACGAACATTTGGGCAGCTAACATCAATACAACATCTCAAATTTTCAATAAATGGTTATTCCAAAATAATTTGGATTGAGAATAAATCTCTCCATTAGCAAATAGTAAGCACTATCATTCGCAATAAATAGGTGAAGAACTTCATTTTCTCTTTCTTCTTTCTTTTTCAGGACAAATTATATAAACTCTTAAGTCAACTTAATATTTCCAAGACTAACGTGACTCTGTGATACAATCAAAGCCCATATTACAGTCATCGAATTAATGATGTTTATAAATTATCACTATGTTCTGTGTCATTGCATTCTAGTCTATGAAGTAACTAATGTTTGATGTCATTTGTAAATTCCAAATCATGAACCAAACACGTGATAAAACAAGCTCTAACCATTCAGCTTTGTTTATGAATTGTATATATGTCTGTCTGTCTGTTTCTATGTATGTATGTATGTATGTATGTATGTATGTATGTATGTATGTATGTATGTATGTATGTATGTATGTATGTATGTATGTATGTATGTATGTATGTATGTATGTAATTTTACCGTCTCTTTGTTCCTTGTCTTGATCAGACAAGAACCTAATCAAACAGGTAATAAAATGGTTGCTTTTATATATTGTTATAGTTGAATTGTACCTGTTTGGTTGTGTTTCTCTTTTCCTCCAAGTGGCAATGTTAAAATATACACAAATGTTTTCAATATGAACGTCGATACATTACTGCCGAATTGGGGAAGTGCTGGTACGTTATTGTTGAAAAGGGATATTGAGAATCAAATTTGATGGCATTGACATATCCAAGGGTTCGAACCAGCGACCTCCCCTCAAAGACTTTAACTTCGTTGGGATAGTACCAGTGAATTTTTGGTAAAACAGGAATCAAATATGACGGCATTGACAGAGTGTGATTAGAATTTATAATATAAAGACAGAAGATGTATGTCTGACAGTACGAAACAGGTTTGAGCCATTACAAATGGTGTGTGTGTGTGTGTGTGTGTGTGTGTGTGTGTGTGTGTGTGTGTAGCAGGGAATAAAAAATTTATTAATGTCAAAGCAAGTTATTTTACCTTGTGTTTGATAAGAGAATCGAGAAATAAGCTGCCTTTTCAAAATGTCATACATTGTACGGTAACTGCTCTATCTTATGATTCATGACATAATTACATTGTACGATAACTGTTCTATCTTATGATCCATGATATAATTACATTTTACGATAACTGCTCTATCTTAAGATTCATGTTATAATTACATTGTACTGTAACTGCTCTATTTTATGATTCATGGCATAATTACATGGTACGGTAACTGCTCTATCTTATGATTCATGATACAATTACATTGTACGGTAACTGCTCTTGATTCATGATACAATTACATTGTACGGAAGTACATTGTACGGTAACTGCTCTATCTTATGATTCATGATATAATTACATTTTACGATAACTGTTCTATCTTACGATTCATAATACAATTACATTGTACGGTAACTGCTCTATCTTATGATTCATGATACAATTATATTGTACGGTAACTGCTCTTGATTCATGATACAATTACATTGTACGGTAACTGCTCTATCTTATGATTCATGACATAATTACATTGTACGATAACTATTCTATCTTATGATTCGTGATATAATTACATTGTACGGAATTACATTGTACGGTAACTGCTATATCTTATGATTCACGATATAATTACATGGTACGGTAACTGCTTTATCTTATAATTCACGATATAATTACATGGTACGGTAACTGCTCTATCTTATGATTCATGTGCAAGATTTAATAACATTGTACGGTAACTGCTCCATATTCAGTTCAGGATATAATAACATCGTGCTGTAAATGTTATATATATAATTTAAAAAATAATAGCATTGTGATGTAACCGCTCACTCTTTAATTCAACATATAAACATCGTGGGATAACTGGTTTCGTGACGTAGTTGTTAAAGGATATTAACAACTAATCAATGAAAACTTGATCCTGAAAATATCTCACTGGATACTACTACTACTACTACTACTACTACTACTACTACTACTACTACTACTACTACTACTACTACTACTACTACTACTACTACTACTACTACTACTACTACTACTAATAATAATAATAATAATAATAATAATAATAATAATAATAATAATAATAATAATAATAATAATATAAATAATAATAATATTTATTATTATTATTATTATTATTATTATTATTATTATTATTATTATTATTATTATTATTATTGGCACGGATTTTCAGTTTTTTCATTTCGTTGTTTTTATACTCGGTAATGGAATTGTGGTCTAGTCGTCCTTTCTGTTGCTGTTTTTGTTCCTGCTGCCGTTGATGCTGTAATTGTCCAAATTTAATTCCCAAAGCAAAAGCGGAACCAGTTTGGTAGCGTAATCCCAACTATTTAAATTGTTTTATTCAGATCCTCCAAACGAAATTACGGCACAGTGCATTTACTGCAGAATGTAATATCAAGGTCAATCTTGAAATGAAACGCGATTCCAATGAACATCTTTATAATAGTTGATACCTTTCAATATATATTTAATATTTAATTTATTTTCTGCGTACTATTAAATTAATTATTTTAGGACTATTCATAAATCATTAATTATGGTGCTCAGTTACTATTTTTCATGAATGAAGTGTGATTTTTTTATAATTCAGATAGGTGAGCAATAAAGACTGTTTTCCAGTTTTGTCTTGTATCATCAATTTATCGTACCCAAATTTCTTATCGCAATTCTCCTTTGGTGTTACTTGAACTTGTACACCATGATTTGTCAGTTTATATTAAGAAACTAAAGGATATTATAAGGGAGGTAACAAAATGATTGTTTTACCAGTTAGAATTATCACTTACACTATGCCAGTAATGAAAATTTCATATTAATACACGAATTCACGAAACTGTCCGAATAGTGAAAGTATGATTCGAGTTTTACCAAGTATCATCTGGTACCCTGGGAAACACACACTACTGAAAGAAACAATGTGTCGTGTTGCGTATTAACAATGTACAACGCTGATCCTGACTAATTGTATTGGAAATTTCCAGCACGTAAATGTCATTTGCATTATTACAGTATATTTGTGGGGACGGTTTTGCATCTTATATTGGCAACAGATATGACAATGGATACTATTATTATGTTTGTACTAGTGCAGTTTCTGTTCATTTTAACTAATAGCAAGGAATATAAGTTCTTTCACTGCAGTGATGACAGTGATGGCCGAATCCATTAACATGTATGAAATCATGACGAGGTTATTAATATATTATTACGAGTCTATGCTCTTAAAAAAGCAGCAAAAAGGTCTAAATGACAACAAACTTTGTAAAGTTTAACAAATAATTTATTTCCTAGAATGCAAAGTGAAAATGAGAAATAGAAAGAAATGTACGATATTGTGAATTTAATCTTAAAATAATCCAAGAATTAAATCCGAGACAAGTCCTACTAATTTTAAGTCCTGAATAAGGATCAGTACAAGTCAAAAAAAGATCCAAAACTGATGATGATGATGTGTCTATTATAACTTATGGAGTGCTGATGTGTCAACAGTCTCTTGTTGAATCACAGTAAAATAATTTCAGATTGAATGTCTTTATCCAATAATTTTATCAGAGCACTTTTGTATTTCCAGAGACATTAATCGCTTGAATTCAATAATTTGAAGAACATAAAATTCAGTTGAAACTGGTCAGAACGTAATACAAGGTGCCAGATGTTAAAGCACGACTGATTAAATCCTCACAAGGGTATATAGATCTCTACTTGACCTCAGGTCACAATTAGCATACTCTAAAATAAAAACATAACCTAATGGAAAATAACCTTCTAGAATGATCTAATGAGCCTTGTATATTAACAACACAGTAGCATGTAAACATTACTTAGGAAACTCCAAAAACCCGACCCAAACTAACATATTTACCTGAATAATTCTCCTGATATTAAGCTCATACACATAGAGAATATCGAAGCTATTATTAGTTGTTTACATAAATTAAATTTAGAAAGTAAGCTTAAAAAGTAAGTCATGTCAAGCAGAAATGAATTCAATTTTGGACAAGTTCAAATCCAGAACATTACATTTCAATAACATGTAATGAAATTTAAAAAAAATTAAAACTAGCAAACAATTCGATTAAGTATGCATAGCAGTATAAATATGATTTCGTTATTATACTTTCTTTAATACTTCTAGCCAAAGCTTTGGGTAAAACAAGTTTTCTTAGATATTTTTTATTAAAACATCTACAGCGGACCTATCGTAATGAACTTGTTAGATGCACTAGAATCCTTGGGAGAGTGAAATTATAATTACCTAAGTTCACCTCTTCATGTTTGTGTCCGTATTTTGCAACATTCGTTGGTGTCATGCCAAAGGACGATTATTACAAACCATTATTGTATATTCTAGTTTGTACAATATGTGGTTATTTCTATTTTATTTTATTTTATTTTCATGTTAGCTGTTTTCTTCAAATTGGATGGAATATATTTTCGTTAATCGTTCTAACATGCAACCAGCATGTAAACATATATCATAGGATCAATAGATAAATCATGTATTACTTTCCTTTACTGTAAAGAAAATACATGCATATGTGTGTGTATTTGCGGCAACAATATATCTAATTGCACGATCTATGGACTTTTTTGCGATGTGTATCTAATGAATATATTTTTCTGATGTATTCTGTTAACATAGACGGTTGTACAACGTTCGTAAGATCCTGTTTTGTTATATGTTACACTCGATTGTAGTGATATTAGATGCAGTTTTCCACTGAATCAAAGCCACCTTCTGTACAATCACATATGACAATAAAGCACTTACAAAGAGAAGAAGCTGGTAATTTTTCACAGCTAAATATTCGTGTTTTATGACCATCTTCTGTCTAATTCTATAAGTCTTCCTTTTCCTTCAGCACTCTTACCGGATGCGCTGTAACACTATTTGCAGCAATCAAACATAGAAGCATAAAGGACGCCTCTCTAAACAGATTGATATTGAATAATGCATATACAAATACAGTGATCAAGTGAAGGCCAAGCTATTATCAGCTGATAGACATATCATTTGACCTATACATAGCATGCAATTGACCGTTAGTCCATAAGAATGGCTAATTCCGATTTCGTTGATGGAAGGGAGAAAAATTACTATGGCTTTAACCAAATCAATTCGAGTTTCTGCGGAAAGATCGCTGGAAACATGAGGCAGTCTATAGGAAATGTTGATTAGTGATGATGAATAGCCCCAATTTGAGCTATAAACACTTGGTATTAGATCCTGCCATATAATAATACAATTGACTATCTACACCTTTTCTCCGAGCTGCAAAGCAATAATGCTTTCTGACCACGTTCATAATATCGTTGTTGAATGTGTAATTTAAATATTTATTGCGAGTGGCATCAGTTTTCTTCGGTATATACGTGTGTATATCAAGGTTTATACGTATCTCAGAAGACTAGGAAGTTTGTTTATTTTTTGTTTTCTTTTAATTTCATCTTTTTGTGACAGGTTTTATATTCAACTATCTCTAACGAAGTCATTTAGCAATTTTTTTGACACTATTTTATCACGTAAAGTTCTGGTCAAGGACTGTTGCCTATCCTTAATGTACAACGATTTAACATTATTAGCGAATGTTTATTCCCCCCGAATTACCACATTTTATGCTCCCTTCTAGATGTACTGCTGGAAAAAATAACTATGCATATGAATAAAATGACACCATTTTAAAATTGATTGAACACTCTTTCCTGTATTCTGGCAAGTTTCTTTCTTCTTGCTTCTCATATACATCCTCATATCGATTGATTCAGCTAGATATGTAAGTCAGTTGACTTTTACTATTTAAAAAGCTGAAATGTTTGCGCGTCCCCATTCCTAATTAATCCATTACAAGCATATCCATTAAGTCATACATTATAAAACTAATGCAAAAGACATTAGAACCACATCGTTTTAATGGAACTGCGTTAGAATTAATATGATGATGAATAGGTTACAATGCCGCAATTAGAGACTTCGCATCCTTACATCTGGTATTTAAAGATAACAGTTTATATTTCGTACTGAAACCGAAAAAAAGTGGCACACGAAAGAAACGTATATATATATATATATATATATATATATATATATATATATATATATATATACAGAAAGAATGATAGATAGATAGATAGATAGATAGATAGATAGATAGATAGATAGATAGATAGATAGATAGATAGATAGATGGATGGATGGATGGATGGATGGATGGATGGATGGATGGATGGATGGATGGATGGATGGATGGATGGATGTCAAGCTGAGCTGAATTGGTAGAGTACGCATGTACATACCTCACTGCTAGTAAGAACACAACCATATCTCAGTGCAAACTATTTGGGTCTTAATATGATCATTTGAACACACCCACCACCACAACCACCACCACCCGCACACGCAGAGATATTGTACCAGAACCTTGATGTGAGAAAATCATCTACACCATGTCTGGCTCGTAGCAGCTCAGTAAAGGATTGCAAAGTTTAACAGTTCTTTATTTCTCTAAAACATGGCATGAAGACATGGAATTACATAGCTAACATTTGACATTATACTACAAGTGGAACAAAACTTCAGACAAAATTAGCAATGAATACTTTGACGTCAATGAACAAATCACTTTGATATTAAGGATGTCAGATAACTTAGAGGAAGAATTATAGAATTATGTTGATAGAACATGCGGTCACAATCGAATGCCATACAAACACATACACGCACACAGATATGTATGTATGTATGTATGTATGTATGTATGAATGTATGTATGTATGTATGTATGTATGTATGTATGTATGTATGTATGTATGTATGTATGTATGTATGTATGTATGTATGTATGTATGTATGGGTAGTTGTAATAAATAATTTATAAGGTTCAATCTATGTTTCATTTTAGTGTCTTCATATATTGCAATATGGAAGTTTGTATTCATACATATTATCAATTATCAACACCATTAACAATAACGTAATTTTCTCAACTTCTAAAGCGAAACCTTAGCCTTTTTTTAATTTATCAAAATGTATTAATCTTAGCATCTTTCTCATGCATCTCTCATCGCCTACTGTTTCTGTATAGTCATATTTAAGCATTTATGTACAAGATTTTAACCGAGTTAAAATTTAAAAGTCAATCATTTATTTCAAATTGTTACACGTAAGAGGTATATCTAATGATAGAAGCAAACACCTACTTGAGCGAGGCATGAACGCCATTGTCATTTCTCCTATTTCTATCAACTTCATTACAACAGTCGATGTCAAGTGTTTGACTTAAGCGCGAAAATACTATAAGTAATTTTCGCTAATCACATAATGTCCAAACATAACAAACCTTAATTTTACACTTAGATGACTTTTTATGTTTCACTTTTGTATGCTTCACCAGTAAGTTTTTTCCAAGTCGAATATTATTACTTCACTCCTTGTAATACAAAACACAGCCTATGCACAAAATGCAAAGAATTAATCCTATCTCAAATTGCTAAAAAGAAATATAAAAAAATATCAAGATGATTCTTTTTTAAGCAATTAATTCGGATCCATTATACGAAATTAATTAGTCCATGATATCATAACGTTTCTTGAATGCTGTATATTGTGAGAAAGATGTTTCTAACACAAACTCCTGAAAATCATCATGTTCTCCTACATACGTATAAAGCAATTAACGAAGGCGTAAATACATATATCACATATACTGTATGTACTATATCATATATTTCTCACATAGAATGGAATACGTTTCAACCTGGTCTTAACATTTGCCTTTATATGAAAGCAATTTCTGGGGTAAATTAGATATGGTTTCTTTTGCATTCGGAATCAATACCGTTGGTACGGTAAGTTTTTAATTACTTTTTCTCAAGTGAAGTCGTATCAAAACCCACTCTGTTTGTACAGTTTTACTCGCCTATCTACTTCAGTTGACGTATGATATTGATATTGTACTCCCAACCCATACGTGATGTAGAATGTATAATAAATGAAAATTTGTATCAAAGATCTTTTAAAAGCACCCCAAAAAAGTGATAGTGATATATAATTGTGTCTCATTATCTTACCCAACTTTTTAATCTATAAATTCATGTCTTAGTACACTGACTATAATTTACCAAAAAGGCTAACGGCTACTTTGATTAATCATATTTACGCTACTTATCTACAGTCCCTATCTGAAAAAGGATTATCATTGCTTGGCTATAATTGACCATTATCTGGTCTGCATGCAGCGAACTCAGTTTGTCTTTTGATTGAAAGACATATTCTAGTCTTGTTTATTTAACATATATATATATTATCCTCTTCTTTATTTATGTTAAATTAACGAAGGTGTAACAAAGTAGGGCTTTGTATTATTTACATCAACGTTTCGGTTTCGAGAGTTGTTAAATTTGGATTCATTATTTGTTTGATTATGAGTAGCAGGTGATGGGAACATATTTCTCAAAACAAGTAATTACTGTAGTTAATTTCTCAAAACAAGTAATTACTGTAGTTAATTTCTCAAAACAAGTAATTACTGTAGTTAAGTTTCTCAAAACAAGTAATTACAGTAGTTAATTTCTCAAAACAAGTAATTACTGTAGTTAGTTTCTAAAATATACGTCAAAATGTACTGCAGGTGTCAGTAAACTATGACAAGAACGCTAACAGTGGTGGCACGCCAGACTCATTGGAATGGCACTCGGTACGAGTTGCAGTTTTGTTTTTTTTTTTGTTGTTTTGTTGTTTTGGGCTTTGCGGTAATTTTTCAGCACTAGATATTTTATATAAGGCAGCTAGTATATAAGTACGCAGAAAAACCACGAGAACCTCCTGGCAAGCTTTTACGCGTACCCACGTTAGCCGAGCCCGAGACCCGAACCCAGGCATACAGATGTGAAGTGGCAGTGATTCGAAACGGTGAGAGCTTTTGACCACTCGGGGCACTATTGTAGTTTTGTGTTGTGTGACCTGAAAGCAATTATTAAACGGAAGGGACCAGAATGGTTTGGCAGGCAGCCATCTGCAAATGAGCTGACTAGGCAAAGCAGTTCTAAACAGTCGCTGATGAATAATGTACCTTTTCCACAGGACTGTGTATGGTAACAAGGACAGGTTTCATAAAATGGACCCGATTTCGAAGCATAAGGAATTCTCAGCAAATTCTAAAGAAAGAGTCTCAAACTCAAACCACTCTGAGGGCCGCATGAAGGCATTTTCGATAACCAAGGGGCAGTGCTGCCTTTATTATCTCTCTTGACACCTTATGACGCCAACCACTTTGCGGGCCACAGGATACGGCTTCCCCGGCCGCATGCTGCCCGCGTGCTGCGTGTTTGAAAACCCTCTTCTAACGTATTATTATTAGTCATTTCTGGTCTGAAATTATGTGTATTGGGCGTGTAGTAAGTACTACTTGCCGTGAACTACCTTTCTGCGTCTTATACAAATGTTCTGAAAAGTTATACGAGTCTGAATCAAGAAAGAAAGAAATAAACAGCATACTGCAAATGTCTAATTATAATCTTTTGAATGAGCGGTCTATATTTGATTAGATGGAAACAAATTGTGTGCTACTTGCGCGTTTAAGAAACCTTCAGTTGATAACAATTATTATCTTGAGCTTCTTTGAAATGGGGAAAATATTGACCTCAGGCCAGCCTCGGTCATGTGTTTCTAGATTTGGTTGGCATTGAGGGGCAGTAAGATACTAGACAATATCTTAATTTATACATGCTTTCAAAATGTTAATGACATGTAGTACATAATAACAACAATTTTGTCACTAGGGTTAGTATCACCCAGTGCGATAATTCATGTTATCATCCCATAGACCTCCTTCCGTGACAGACCAAACAAAATCTTTAGTAATGTCATTTTGATGTCACCCCCTCTGATGGTGTCACCCGGTGCGATCCGCACCCCCTTGTGATGTCACTGCCTTATTCATATAACGAAGAAGTACTGAATGCATATGTGTGACTTATTTCTAATTTCAAAGTAAATACTTTAACAACAACAAACAACAACAACAACAACAACACAAGGAAAACAGCTACAAAACTATGTTTGCATGTTTCTTTGATTGTATATAAAAATCAATACAGTTTTATGTATTACTGTCAAGAAAATGGAATTTTGCTTTTAACTATAAAATTGTATAAATAATGTTGCTAGACACTAGAAATATGTACATAACTGTTTCCGTACTCAGTAGAACATTGCACAAATTATACTTTTTAATGAATGTTTATGAATACAATTTTGGTTTCTTTCCTCTTTAGAATCTTTTAAATTTATTCATGTAATGTTTTAGACTAAATTGCAATTTAAAATTAATTATAGAAACACAATGAAATTCGAAAATCGGTCACACATTTCTTTTTAAATATCCATCAGCATTATATTAAGTATAACGGCTACTTTTCCTGTGACCTATCCAAAACCCTGTTACAAATGCGTATTTTGCCTAGACCAATCAGAAACCCTGCTACAGATGCGCATCTGATGCAGTTTTAGATTGCAGGCTGTCAAAGTTTGTCAACTAACAACGGTTGGGAGTACTGAATGCTACAGTTATACAAACAACACAACATAAGAATATTTTTATCATGAAAACAAAATTGATTAGGCTATATAAAAACATAATTAGTACCACAACTTGATCCGGGCACAATGCATCGCGTCACGTTTGGTAGCTGAAAGGCACTGGATCCTGTTCGGTACCTTGGAGTCTCACGAGATCCTATTTTGGTCAGCTATCAAGCTCAACGCGATACGAGCACCCACATAAAGTAACTGTATAAAACCCATCGTCATACTGCAATATAATACAACAACTTTCCCCATGGCAGATTATTGGCTGTTAGAGTTGACGTCACTAAGGACGGTTGAGAGATGAAAAATACACCAATAATGTTGGAATTGAAGCAAACGAGCAACAAAATAAAAATATGTCTTTCATTATGGATAAGTATCTGGGTAATCAACTTTTCATCAGTACGGCAACTTTATCCGGGTGTTTGTGTCGCGTCTCTTTCAGCAGCGTTGGAGCATCTGATCACACTCAAACCATCGGCCTCGCAAGATACGATTTTCTGCATTTATTAAATCGACGCGATACAAGTACTTAGACGAGGACACTGCAATGAATGTCTGTATGAACGAAGTATGTTTGAACTACAACTATCGCTCACTACGTGGTGGCTCTCTGTCGATATTATATACATTTTGAAAAGAGATGATAGTTACCTTGTTTCATGATGGACAATGCAATAAAAAACTATGTATTTTTAATTATCTATGTAAACAATTATTAATATAGTAAAGGACTATTTCGTCTATACAATTTTATGATATACAGTTAGAAGATTCTTGTATTTTAAGAGGCAATTACTTGTTCATAATTTGGTTTAATTTTATTATTTTTCTACTGATACTAAATTGTTTATGTAAGTCCACAACACGTTTTTTCGTATGACCTAATGGTATGGTTATATCTTCCGTCTAACAATTGCGCTTACAAATACTCACCTCTTGATGGCATGCGTCTTTATTACTATTCTCTGATTATCAGATAGAACTGACGAATCACTAGAACAACGTTGGCGTTTTAAGCACTAGTCCCTGATTATCACGAAGATGTGACGTATCACTAGAACATAAATGACATGTTTATTACTAGTCCCTGATTATCACGAAGATGTGACGTATCACTAGAACATAAATGACATGTTTATTACTAGTCCCTGATTATCACGAAGATGTGACGTATCACTAGAACATAAATGACATGTTTATTACTAGTCCCTGATTATCACGTAGACTGACCTATAACTAGAACATAGAACTCGCAAACATAGAGATTATTATCACGGGAATATGCGATAATTATTTAAATGATCTGTGATACTCTGTATGTTGCTACACGTACGGTCAATGTCGTCAGTGTTGGGTGGAGAAGAGTAAAACATAATAATTACTATAAATATATACTAAAATACTGTACCTTCAAAAGCGCCATCTTGGCCTAGTTTTATTTTATAAGCAACAACAAGACCTCATCATTACTGTCAAAAAGAGAAAGCTTAAATGGTATGACCATGTCACTAGAGCAGAAGGAGAGGTAGACGGAGCAAAAGTGGACTGACGACATCACAGAACGGACAAGGATACGTTTTGCAGAGACCATGGCATTGGCACATGATCGAGACAAGTGGAGGAACTGGTCAGATGTTCAGTAGTACCGTGCCTCAACGACCACACTAGGTCAAGAGACTGATGATGATGATGATGATGATGATGATGATAAACAGAAAGAAAGTCAATACGCCCGAGTGAAAATGATGTACAGTAACAAACAGTTGTTCCTTGAAATGGTACACTCACTTGGATCCAGCCTCTTATTCATACAACACCAAATCCTTTAACATAATATGATGCTGCCATGTACGCAGAGAGAGAGAGAGAGAGAGAGAGAGAGAGAGAGAGAGAGAGAGAGAGAGACGCTAACACACGAAATCTTCGCCCAATGTTTGGCAAAAAACTATTTGTCAATCCGTTTAGAATGATTTGTCATGATTTGATTGCATTTAATATGTTTTGGGAAACAACGTAGAATTAGCAGAAAGACCTACTTTAGGTGCTCCCAGTAATTCTTTAACTTTGTATAATGGTACATACCTATTATCTGCGTCTTTCATTGTGTGGAATTATCATATAGAAAAACATAAGTATTTTTTTCCTATTTATCTCATTTTGCTTGAATTGACCGTGCAGTGAATGCACCTCTGTATTAATGACTGGCCACACTATGTTGAAGATTGTTATTTTTTTCATTCATCTATCTGTTGCTGTTGTTGGGTTTAACGCCATTTTTCAGCACACGATAGGCTGTACATGGCAGCCAGTATTAATTGTGAAGGAAGAAAACGGGAGAAACCCTGGAAAGAACCACTGACCCACGAGAAGCTACTGGCAAGCTTTCTCACATACCCGCATTGGCCGAATCTGAGACTCGAACCCACGCAGACAGAGGTGATATGGCAGTAATCGCTTTAGACCACTCGGCCACTCTGGGCCACACATCTATCTGTTCTTAAGCAATTACGACTAGAGATCAGAAGCCAGCTAGTTTCATAAATTGTATTAAGGGAGATATGTCAACCGGAAAATCGCTCATCAATTCGTAAAATGCAAAGACACTCAGTGTAGGATCACTAATTTATATCCAATGTATGGAAAATGTTTTCCGGAAGTAAGCGTGCCTTTCGTAAACGAGTCGTCACATTTATTTACCATATTATCAAGTGTGATATAGTTATCTTACTTATAAAAAATCTGAACATTGCGGGCATAAAAACATCCAAAGTTATTTTCCCGTCAGACGAAAATGACTGAGTTTTTTGAGAATATGGGTCAGGACATATGCCTTCACCTATATATTTAGTTATATGAAGTTATATTAAACATTAATTGATTTGAGTAAATATGATATCAAGTTATATTAAACACTAACGGAGTTGAGTAAATAGTATATCAAGTTATATTAAACACTAATTGAGTTGAGTCAATATTATACCAAGATATATTTAAACACTGAATTGAGTAAATATTATATCAAGATATATTACACACTAACGGAGTTGAGTAAATAGTATATCAAGTCGTATTAAACACTAAATGAGTAAATATGATATCAAGTTATATTAAACACTGAGTTGATGAAATATATCAAGATATATTAAGCACTAATTGAGTTGAGTAAATATTATATCAAGATATATTAAGCACTAATTGAGTTGAGTAAATTTTATATTAAGATAGATTAAATACTAATTAAGTTGAGTAAATATTAAATCAAGATATATTAAACACTAACTGAGTCGAATAAATAGTACATCAAGTTATATTAAACACTGAGTTGAGTAAATATTACATCAAGAAATTATGAGTCGAGTATATCAGTAATCAGATAGTTTGAACATGTACGAACTGATGTCTGAAAATCTGATATTATCATTTATGTTTCTTTCCTTAAATTTAGGGAAATAACATTGGTTTATTTTGTACGTAGCAGCTTCTTGTCAGTCTAGATATCCTGAACACTTAACGAAAATCACTTGCAAGAAGGACTACTCATGCTGAATACATTACAATGTTTACACCTACTTCTAGCATTTCCTTCAAATGCAGTGGTTTATATCTGATCTCTGTAGAAAACCGATACCTTCTCTATCAACGGTCGTTCTTTTGTCACAATTGTCCCTTTGTGTCATGTTGGCCTATAATCTGTGTGCCTGATTTGTATTAATTCCGTTAACTTATGCCACTTTTTGTCATTATCTTTCTCTAATACGTTGTTTGTTTTGAAAACATTGTACATATGTCATTACTATCGACAAAAGTGGTAGAGAGTTCCCGGGTAACAAAGATATTTCAGTCGCACATGTTCTTCTATCGTGTTTATTGCCAATGTTTTGGTCCCCATCTTAGAAATCTGTTCGTAATGGATACAACCTACTCTCAAAAGCTTACCAACGAACCAAACATTTCAGAAAACATTGTATCCGTACATAAACCTTGATTAATACGATCTTTTTTCTGAAAATGTGGACTTATTACAACGAATATTTCTAAATTAAAAATTACATAAAGTAACAAAAATGTATGTCTTAATAACACGCATGCACATTATTCATTACTTTAAGCCATGGGATTAGTAGAGTAACAAAAGTGAAATCCATAAACAACATTTTTATCGCTATTGCATTGTTGGGGTACAAAATAAGTGAATAGGAAAACAAATATCCTAACAACAGCAAACGTGAGCACGTTTCCAGTACCGCACCCATTTCTCAAATAAAAAGAAATATTCAAACAAATGTATGGGTTTGGTAACAAGCATGAAATCAATTAAGGACATTGGAGCTCTAGACCTAAAAAGGAAGCCCTTGAACTTAACATTTCAAGAAGTTCCGCTTCAACAAGGCACTTAGCTGTAATCGAAAAAGGCTGGATTTTTTTGGGTAGTCCATTTAGATTAGCCTTAAGTAGAGGGCGTAATTACGTTCTACCTCTGTCTCTTTTAATACAAGAAGTAACTGAAAAAAGAAAAGTCTAAATCGATATCTGTTTTCATAGCAACGTGTTAGTAGAGACACAAGAAGCTCTAGAAGTGGGATACCTGTTCAATATCAATTTGTTTAATTATTTAAAATGAGAAATGGTAAGTCTGTCAAACTCATGGACTACGTGTAACTCAATAGCCGGCCATGCTGTTGACAGTCAAAATACTTTAGCATGTCACCAAATACTTAATAGAAAAATAAATCCAACATTGCCATAATGTAACCTAGAAACTAACGCAAATAGTTTAAAAAGGCACATTTTGTTAACATTTCAAGAGACCATTAACGACACCTTTTCACAGAAAAAGCAATCTCTTTAAGACGGTGTTGTACTGTTTCGTATTTCGCATAGGATTAGATGTTTAAAAAAAAAGGCAATTTCCAGATGTTCCTCATTGTTTATCATTGTAATTTCAAAAGACATGCAATTTATTAGGCATTGTTAAAATAACGTTAAATTTCCTGTTTGTTTAAATGATGGGTGTAATCAAGGCTATAGTCTGCACAGCTTATCTTTACTTCAGATACGCACATACAAAAAAAAAACAATTGCAAGCTCTTCTTAGTCATTTTCATTTATTTGACTTCAGACGAAATATTTAAGAAACAGACAATACATTTTTTTATGTCATATTTTTTGTAATGTATTAATTGCACTTTCAGAAGTTTGTATTGTCTAGTCTGGTAATATTTGTTTTCCATGTTGTAATAATAGTTAAAGATAGTATATCTTAGACTGATTAAATCTGATTTTTGAGCACATGTTGGCAGCCATTACACCTCAGCTGTCGCACTCTATGAAGTACATAATAACTGCAGGACTCTCCCTAACGACCCGAAAGCTAATGTCCATTTCTCTTGGCTTTGTAATTGACTTTAGATTAGATCGGGTTAGGAATGTTCTCTTTTGGAGTCGTATCATCTTGAGGTGTAGTCAGATTAAAGTTTAAATGATTAGGCGAAATACAGTTAAACCTGTCAACAACGGTCATCTATGAGAAAGTTTACAACGTGCCTTTCTATACAGGTGACCTCTGTTCATAGGTACAACTTTTAAATTAATTTGTGGCAAATGCCATTCAATAACATTATTGTTTTTATTATTATTATTATTATTATTATTATTATTATTATTATTATTATTATTATTATTAATTGTCAAGGTTGTTTGATGCAAGCTATTTAAAAAAATCATTGAATACGCGTATTGTTTGCTTCGGAAACGTCTGGCCACTGAACAAGGACTTCAGGTTACCATTACATACAGAGCAATTATAAAGAAAATTTAGCTTTTTAGACGGGTTGGAATGACCATCGTGAATGTATGATCTCTAAGTAAAGGTGTGTGCGTGTTTCAGTGTCCCTCTGTGTGTGTGTGTGTGTGTGTGTGTGTGTGTGTGTGTGTGTGTGTGTGTGTGTACACTCACACAATGCAATTCAATAGTTTATTTCCATCAACTTACAGACTTATATAGGACATACTACAAAATACTGCGTTGCTATCCAATGACATAAGGTCAATATCAAACAGAAAGTAAACAAAGGTAATCAACAAATGTATAAAAGAAGATAGATAAATATAAAAATATGTCTTTAAAGTCCAGTATAGTGATAATTATGTATGCATGTATGTATATATATATATATATATATATATATATATATATATATATATATATATATATATATATATATATATATATATAAAACACAAATTTAGCTATTATCATACAGTTGTCTCATTAAAAGAAGCTAACATTTATATGCACTTAGGCATATACGGTTTACTTATAAGTATTTTGTCAGCGCCGGTGGTCTATTTGTTAAAGCGTTAGCCTCTGAGGAGGGTGGTCGCTTGTTTGAACTCCGGCCGACTCATGCCAAAGACATAAAATTGGTACTTCACATAAAAATGGCGCACAGCATTAAGAGGTTAGTGTTAGGACTGGTCGGCCTAGTGTCATGATAATGTGACTGGGTGTGACATCATGCGACATGTCTGCGGCATAATGCACAGTGTTAGACATCACTTTAAACTCTCTGACTGCAGACACCATAGCGATATGACTGAAAATGTGTTATAGCTACGCTAAAATTCCATACACATATACATACACAAAATCACACACATGCACACATATAAAATAGTACTCTTTTTAAAACTAAGTTTACACGTACGTTAGTATATATTAATCGACTGAAATAAAACAATTATCATCTTCAGTATTATATGAAGTACAAACAAGCATGTAGTATATTTTCCATACAAATGATGGTCAGAAAATGATTAGTTTTTCGGTGTATCTTCAGCCATATATAGAGAAAACATTTCTTCGTTGTTAGCTTATACGAAATCAATTCACAAAGAGTAGTTAAACAACGGAATTTAGAGTCTTATATGGATTTAATTAAGAATTAGGAATGATTGTACTTCTATCTATTTTTGTTGCAGGGGGATTCTTTCTCTCAAGTTGTCATGTAATGCATCGGTCTCAACACTAAACTATGGTTTAATTTTGTAATGGGATATTGTATTGCCTTCCTTGCTACTAACAAAGTGATTATTTATCTGTTTTGACCGTAAATTAGATAATGCCACTTAGGAAAACCTAGCTCAGAGTTGTTTGGGGTGATGTTTTCTCGATTTTTACTGAAACGTTTCGAGATTTGTAAAGCTTTGTCAGGTGTACATGAAGAATGCATTGGAAATGATTACCTATATCCGCCATGTTTAGATGACTGAATTGTTTTAACACAGTATGATTTGTGTATGGCAATTTCCTATGTTATGTGAAGTATAATGACCTACTAATGAAAACTAAATATTTTTGGATTTAAACTATCGTATTTATTATGCAGTACACGTTCTTAAACAGACCAAATGGTAGTCAATATTTGAAATGTTTCAAAACAAATTCATCCTCATCTGTAAAAGGTACAGCTAGTGTTTCAAAAGTTTGGTGAATGTTGGAATATATTACAATGTGTCAATTATTCTTGACGTATTTAACACTGAGATAATGTAATTTTCCGCTACAAAGAATATCGATTTGATAGTTTTGTAAACTGTCAAAAGAGATATGTCATGATTACTATTTAGTCATGTGTTTCATATCGCACGTAAGATTCATAGGGTGTTGATGGGCTTTCAATATTTTGATAATCTCTCTTAATTTAAAGCAAAAATTTAAAAACATTTGCTCTGGCTTTCAGGTGAAGTTTGTTGGAAATGAAAATGCTAACACATTTCGCTGTACCTCTTTTCCTGTTTTACCGACTTACCATCTGCATATCTACAGGTAAGTTAAAATCTCGCTAAAACAAATTCACATATAATACAATATATTAGACATAAATGATTGGTCACTGATGATAACATAATTTGCACACAAAAAAACATGCGTAGGTACCCCCACCCCCATATATATATATATATATATATATATATATATATATATATATATATATATATATATATGTATATATATAATTACAATCGATTATGTTTGGATTTTCATTTTGTAAAAAATTATATTCCGTGCTCATCAAGAATATATATATATATATATATATATATATATATATATATATATATATATATATATATATATATATATATATATATATATATATATATAAGTTCTTATTATCTCAGTGCGTATTATTTAATCAGAAACAAATTAACGATATATATTTAAGATATAAATTTACACATTTATCTAGATCCAAAAAGAGAAAGTAAACATAGTAGTAGTAGTAGTAGTAGTAGTAGTAGTAGTAGTAGTAGTAGTAGTAGTAGTAGTAGTAGTAGTAGGGTAGTAGAGTATTAATATTGGACATTTATGTTTTCTGGTTGTTACATGCTTTTTATATTCAATTCGAAGGCCACTAGAAAAATTATGTTTTGTTTTCATTAGTTTATCAATTTAGCAAAGCTTTCATTCGTCCTCTATTCTTTATCCTACTGAAATGGATTATTATAAACTTACTTCAAATCACCGAATCCTATCAGAACTCGGTTTTATGAATTAATCATGGCTTCGCGAAATTCAATCATTTGTTTTGTTTTTTTGTTTCATCACCACACTATTTTTCTTCAAATATAATTAGATATAATGTGATTAATTTCATTCAGTCAACTTTTAAAACAAATGCGTGATCAGGGTGAGTATGTCTGTGCGATTAATTGCCACTTCGTACGCATGCGCTTGAAAGCCATGAATGTTCTGTTTTGACATTTTGAACTGACCCTATATACCTAATACCAAATATTGATGAAAGTTTCAATTCCGATTCTATCTTTATTTGGGTCATCAGATTGACTTTATGGTATAATGTTAAGAAATAGCCACTTTAAATATAGTCAAGCACATGTTCTCATAAAATTATTTTTTTTTCATTAAAGAGTTTAATTCTACCTTTAATTGGCCAATTTCATTACAATTATATGTGAACCTGAATGTGAAAAATTAGATTCTTCAGACGTCATCATACTTAGTAAATAAATCCAAACCCCGAATATCCAAGTTATCATTCTTGCAAACTTCTATGATAAAGATTAATCTAGCTTACCTGCAGCTTGCATGATTGCTACGCCTCGTTTTATTGTTTGCACAATATACAATGGTTTTTATATAACTTGTCAAAATGATAGAAGATGGTCATAGGATAGCGCACGTCCTTATAGACACAGTACTGTACTTATTTACATCTGTGTAACCTATTTGCTAGATTTAACAATCCGCCTGTCGTCCAATCAAAGGTAATTTAACTATAATCCCTTTTTCACCAGGGTCTGACAGCTTTGTCCACGACACCCAAGCGAGTCAATCTTCTGAACGCAATGGAGAGATAGAAGCGTTCAGCGATCTATCAGAAGCGGTGGCGCATCAAAAGCAAAGGCGATCTTACATCCCGCAATTCATTGGCAAGCGAAAAGCGCTGCAGGACGATAGCGATGCTCTAGACATGACAGACATTTTGCAAAATACATCTGATGAGGAAGACGAAGATTTCAATAACAGAATATCCATATTTGATATCCTGCAGAAATATCAACAAGAACCTGTTAACGCGCTTAATTCTGCTTTAGATGAGACAAATAGACATCTTAGTACTGTAAGGGCAACGCCTTTAAATGGCGACGAAGATTTTGAAAGTATTGACGAGTTTGACGATGTAGAAACTGTTGACAAACGTGGCTATCGACCAATGTTTGTAGGAAAGAGAGCATTTGCACCCCCATTTATCGGACGACGTGCATATGCTCCTCTATTCCTTGGACGGCGAACATATGCACCCTCTTTTGTTGGTAAAAGAGCACCGCCCATGTTCAGCGAGAAGGACAAGTATCGTGTAATGTTCGTGGGAAAACGGGAAGATGACGAAACTCAGGAAGAAGACGAGGAAAAAAGAGCATCACTTATGTTTGTCGGGAAAAAATACATACCAAACTTTATCGGTAAAAGATATATCCCACGCTTTGTTGGAAAAAGGCACTATATTCCACGTTTTATCGGAAAAAGACCTATCCCTAGTTTTGTGGGGAAAAGATACATTCCTCGATTTATCGGTAAAAGAAGTGTTCCTATTTTTGTTGATGAGAGACGTGTACCAAACTTTGTTGGCAAAAGATATATTCCCAGTTTCGTCGGAAGGAGGATGGCTCCGAGCTTTGTTGGTAAAAGATATATCCCCAGTTTCGTGGGTAAACGAAAAATTCCAATGTTTATTGGGAAAAGAAAATTTCCCCTTTTTGTCGGTAAGCGTCAATTGTCTCTAATTGATGAAAAGCAAGATTCTCGTCTACTTATTGGCAAGAAATCAGACGATATGTCAGCTGTGGACAACATGGATACCAAAGGGAAGATATCAACAGAAGTTAAAAGCCGACGGAGAAGATCGGTATTGGATGATGACCTTATGTTCGAGGTAAACAAGAAGGCATGGGGACGTTATTTTCCATGGGATGCAAAGTCAAAGATAACTCCAGAAAATATTTACCACGCGTCCAAACGATATGCCAAGCCATTCGCTGACCGCAGCAATATTTATGATTTGTCAGACATTTTGAAAGCACTTAAAGCGCTTGACTATGCGCGCGAAGGATCCGTCATGGCCGCCAAAAGAATAAACCCTCCACTTTTCGTCGGAAAAAGGACGAATAACTTGGAACCATCTGCGATATACGAAACGAACATGCGTTTACTTTATTCCCCGTCCTCACAGGAAATTGATTTTCTAACGTTGTCTAACTTGTAATGGATTGATAAAACGGCGAAATTTAGCAAGAGATGGAGAAATGTTTCGTTTTTGAAAGGGCAATTGGTTCTAACCTTTAAACGTTCACATGGAATACTCATTTTACAAGAAAGGCAAAATGTATAAAAGTAATAAAAAGAATATTTAACAGTTGCTTCAGTTAGATGTCTATTTTTGCAATTTATAGTATGTAAAACGGAAAACAAAATAAACTTATACTGTTGCCAGTATTATCTAAAATCAATTTTCTTTCTAAAAAGCAAATTACATAGAATGGGCTAAAATATATAAGACACAAAAGATACGCTTATGTAATATACGGAATTTGATAAAACAAGGAATTATAGTCAATCTCTAATAAAAATATCCAACATTCGTGAAATAAATCACGTTTCTAAAATAATCGTTGGAATGCGTTTTGCTTTTTTTTGTAGCTTTTCACGTTTGACAAGGACTAACCCTATTCCACAGCGACGATAGAATTGACATCTTTTTCTTTAAAACAAATTATTATCATACAGACAGATGATACGTATTTATAATACATAACTATTTGTTACAATATTTCAACCATAAGACACAAATGACACTGTACTATCGTTTAGACAACTACAAGATAAATTAATTGATCACACATTTTGTGTTTAAGAAGATGGATTGACCCAAGGATACCGACAAATCCAAACGAAAGGATGCAAGATGATTTCGACCATGACTGAGGGCAGCACATGATATTCACCAAACAACATTAATGGTTTCCTTCATATCAGTGATTTCGATTCGAGCCTATATTCAAATTTGTTTTTTATTTAATAAAAGTGAATTGAAATGCGAAGATATATTTACTATAATATAAGGTAAGGTAAGGCATTTTTCTAGCTAAACTGTTTGGTTATAGTTGATTTTGTTCACAAACCTAAATGCTTCCAAATATGTGAAATATCAATAAATAACACTTTAAATCTGCAACGTTTACAACGTTTCAAGTAATTTATATCATAAAGAAATAAACATTAAATAATAAATAACTTTTGTATCTTATTCCCCTAATCACACAAAGTAAATATTCATATAATCATCTCATGTACTTTGGCAATACCTCACTAACAAACTATACGAATTCGGCACATAATACTGACATTAAATCGTATTTGTTTGTTTCTCGTAACAAGCAACACTTAAAGTAAACTCTAGTTGTCAAATAAATAATGATACAAGGACAATGATGCCCACAATTTAACTGTTGATCGAAAACAATCGGTAGTTATATTTCTAAGATTGCCAGTTAATCAAAACTAATTGTTCATTCCTTTTCTTGGATGTCAGTTGAAAGTCTTAGTAAAACCTCTCGTGATCGATCCATCCATCCATTCATTCATTCATCCATTAATCAATCAATCAGTCAGTCAGTCAATAAATAAATAAATAAATAAATCAGCCAGCCAGCCAGTCAATTAATCAGCCAGTAAATAAATAAATAAATAAATAAATAAATAAATAAATAAATAAATAAATAAATCAGTAAGTCATTAAGAGAGCCAGCAAGTCAATCAGTCAGTCAGTCAGATTTCAATCAAGTAAGCAATCAATCAATCTGGCGGACATACGGATAAAGAAGAACACTAATATCTTTACAGACCGAGGCAAATGTCTGTATGTGCCGATTTGTCTATATATTTTCACACATTGGTCTCATTAACCTAAGATCTAATTACCATATATACAATATTAATTTACATATCTCATAACCCATTTTCTTAAATATGCTATGCTGGTTATATTTATCAATTACATGTTTTTCTATTAAATACACTGTAAAGTTAAATAATTGTCAGGAATCCTCTTTTACGGTCGAACCTACAAAACCAATGTTAATGTGAAAGCCCGAATGAAGCTTTGACCATTTCTTGTTGGTAATATCTAGAGTCGCCCAGCTTCTGACAGTTGTATCGCGAAAAAGTATGCTTTAATATATATATATATATATATATATATATATATATATATATATATGCTATTTTTTTAAAGATTACTATTGATAGTTTTAAGCAGCTTGAATATCACAAGACAATTATGGACAACAAGTTTGTTGTGGGGTTTTAAAAAAAAATTCAAACTATAATAGTTTTAGTTTCCTAGAATAACCAATTAAGGCCAATATGTTTCCAGATACCTGACCTAATTTAATAACAAATAATTAAACATGGCATATTCGATAGCTAATTACATTTTTAGCAAATATACTGTAATTATTCTCTACTACGTAATGAACATGAAATATGTATGTCTTTTCATCTAAAAGGAGAGGGATGTATAATACATTATGTATTAGAGGACATTGACCTATTTATTATATCAATTAAATAATAAATTAAATGCATGACAATGGAATTATTTCTTGTACTATGCGCGTGACTCTTTGCATTTACGCATCCGTGTGTATATCATGTATAGTCCAGTAAAGAAATCCTCTACGAATTTTAAGGAAACCTTTTTTAATTTCTCCGGGCCGTATTAAATATTAAATAATGAAATATCGTTTATAATTACAGTCTGGATATCACTTTTGGATGTACTTTATCTTTCCGTTAAGGAGTTCAATCTACCCTTATGTATGTTTATCAGACCCTACATTTCCATGTTTATTAGTGTTTTATTGTTTCTTATTCTTTTCCTTCTCTTGATCTTCGTCACGTTGTAAAAGATCCTAAACTGTTTCAAGACTGTAGACCTTACCAGCATACATTAATGTAATCAACGAAACGGCCTCACCAATAACACATATATGTATAAACCCCAAACAATAAATAAGCAAGTTTCAAGTATTAATTTTTTGAAATTAGTTTTCCATGCGAATCATGCAAAGTGGCATTGACTTAATTTATATGACCCTTTAACGTTTGGAAATATTCATATGCTGTGTTACACATTTAGTATAATATAGTATATACTTGATACACCCAACTACCAACAGCATACATTTTTTACGAAAACTCTTGGTTGCATATTGTAATAAAACTGTTTAACCAGCGAGATTTTCTGTCATTACATGCATAATTAAGATTGAAAACGATGGAGAAATCTGCTATTGATTGGCGTAATTGCAATCCGAAATTAAATGTCAATCAAACTTTGGATACAGCGTCTTTTACCGAAATAGACTGCAAACAAAATTCACGTCTAAATGCATAATAATAAACAAAATAGAATCCAAAATCATTACAAGTAAGCACACACGCATTAAAATATATTGTTAACTGTTCTAAAGCTATAAAGCCATTTGGAGCTTTCTGTCATATTTCTATAGTGCGCATAACCATCAACCTTCACATAAAGATGAATGTGGATCTCTGTAAAAAATTATTATATTTTATTGCAATCTGCATTTTAAATATATTAAAACCGTGTAATTGGTATATATTAATTTCCTTCAATTCAAATATAACTTGCAAAGGATGGCAAGAAATGGGGAAAGTGAAACGTTGGCTATGATTGCAATAAGTTCCCAAGAAGTCCCAGATTATTTTTTGAGATTGCCATATACGAAAAGAAATCCAGATGTCGAGCCAATAGTTTAAACGGCAATAATAATACAAGGTAGGTTTTACTAAACACAATAATGACTATGACACTATATAATCATTAAACACATGAAACATGTCAAAAAAGGTTGATGGGTAATTTGTATTGTATTAGGATAATTTATAGAGATAGCAGTGTGTGTGTATGTACGAGTAACTGATAAATGAAGATATTTTGGTAAATAAGATTGATATTTAAATGTATGTAATTATGAACGACAAAAGTTAAACATTTTTGTAAATATCTCATGTTAAAACCATTCCTGTCCAAGGATGTCTTTTAAAATTGTGACGAGTTTTTTAATATTATGATTTTCACAGTTTGTTAAAATATCTACAAGTTTAACGGATTTCTTTAGTTCAAATATAATAGTGTTTTCTTGTCGTCACTTTTATTCTGGCACATACCTCAACGCAGAAAGAAATTGGGCAACTAAGCGATCCAAGTAATGATGGTAATGCATCCTTACAAAGTTATATCAGTCCAGCTGCGATTCTTTAAATTGGAGTTGTTAATGTTTATGCATTCCGTCGTTAAGTAGCGTGCTTCAAGGAAAGCGCACACTAAAAGATAGATCATCGAATGAAATTGTTTCGTCGAAATTCGTGTTGTTTATCCTCAATAAATCGTTTGAATGAAAGCTTTTGCAGCAGGCCAGGAGTCTAAAATGTAAAGTTTGTTTTAATTTACATCAAGAGAGAGCGGAAAACAGACGGAAAGGTTGCATGGGTTTGATTTGAGGTCGTCGATTCCTCCAAACACCTGAATCAGATAGTTGTTGTCCAAGAAGGGTTCTTGAAGCGACACTAACATCACCAGTACAGTTTTCTTTAAAAGCAAACTAATTCTCATAGATCCAAGAGTCTCGAATTTTATACATGTATTTACATCTCAGTAATATGGTTAATTAATTCTTATCCGTCAATCGATATTTCACGCCACATACCTCAAAACACGCTTGAGTTACCCAATATACCAAATTATTCCTAAATCGGTTTATTAGGTACTTACAAAACATTCTGGACGTAACAAATCCATGCACATATTGGAAAAAGGCTTGAATATGAGGAAAAGTATCGAAATCAAGATAACCCCTATAACACCAATACCGGCAGTACTGAATTCGTGAAGACATGTTAAAAAATTAAACAAAAGCAGTTTTTTCAGCTAACTCGCCGCTGCTTTTCTCATATATGAATTTTAATCAGAATAAAATCGAATAACAGAATTCCGTTTCCGTTTTTAGATGAAATAGAACCACTTCACGGATCACCCGTTCTTCTTACGGCTTTGAAATCATACACTGACGAGGCCAGATATCAGCCAACGGAACAAGAAATACTTGGAAATATTTCTGATCTCCAAGATATTTATGGTGCCGACATGGAACTGGATCCAAGCAGGCGGGCACTATTTGGACGTATTACAAAGCGGTACTCTGAGTTTCCTGGGAAACGCAGTCCAAGGAGATATCAACTTTGGACACCATATTTTGAAATTTCCAAACGTTATTCCGAGTTTTTGGGAAAGCGATGGTCTGAATTTGTAGGAAAGCGAAGAGATCCCATAACATCGAAACGATTGGATGAATTTCTCGGAAAGAGAGATTATGAAGATCTGCATGTTTAACAAAATATTTTGCTGAATTCATCTGCACGATGAACTTATAAGACTATGTAAATGCATTTAACGAATTTAATGCAGAGCAAATAATTATTCCTAAATTTGAAAATATTCATCATATCATATTAAAGAAATAACTGTTCATCATATAAATCGATAACAATAGAAATCATGTACAAAATTATAAAACACATGTTTCGCTTGAATATTCATAAGTTCGTTTTAGCAGACCTATTGATATACTTAATCAAAACTATTTTTAATTTTGCTGTTCTGCAAATATTCAATAACTAATCTATACGGGATATTATTGTTGTTATGACAACAGATCCAAACATGCATCTTAAAGACATTTTATGTTAGTAAATATTATTTTAAAAAATGTAATGAAAATTTATTTCAGATATGATCTCGGGTTATTTTGTCACACACACACACACACACACACACACACACACACACACACACACACACACACATGCGCCAAGACAAGTATCAAACAGGTTCCATAATAAGAATTTTCGTATCCTGAGAATCGAAACCATTTCCACGACTTTTTTGTACGCATCAAGTTTGTGGTACAGACCAATCTCATTAGCCTCTCGACTATCGCATATCGTCCCATAAAGGATGAAATTGCATTGCGTGATGAATATAAACAATTTTATGTGTAGCATACACATTCGCTTATCGACTAATACAGGCATCCATGCGTGTCAGATTCACTCGCTCATTGACTATGAATAAAATTATCCATGCATGACAGATACACTAGCTAGCTTATCGATTATGAAATTAGACATTCATGCGTAGCATACAAATTGGCGTATCACTACGAATACAGCATCCATGCGTATCAGATTCACTCGTTCATCGACTATGAATAACATCAGTCATGCATGACAGATACAATCGCTTATCGACTATGAAAAAAGACATTCATGCGTAGCTTACACATTCCCTTATGACTACGAATACTGGTATCCATGCGTATCAAATACACTCGCTTATCTGCCCTTTACATATTCAATTAGTACTGAATCCTCTATTGTATGTTCATTGTCTAGCCTTTAATGACAATATTAATTATGTGTGTCATTTCACTTATGCGATATGCGATTGTATCTGATACGCACTAATTTCTATCATTCTTTTGTTGCGATGGGTGCCCACGGATAATACAGAATAGTTTATATATATATATATATATATATATATATATATATATATATATATATATATATATATATATATATATATATATATGCGCTGCCGTATGGAGACAGCTAGTATTTTCGGGTAATTAATACAGAAGGTAAAATGAGTAAATTACACGTGTTAATTAATTTGCTCGACTTTACATCAATCCCTTCATTTATAAAAGAATACAATACTACACATTGATGAATGTCTCTTCGTTCAGTTTATGAGGCCTCTTCAGCCACCTGCACTCCCACATACCTATTGATCCCTTCAGACACTGGATGAACAAAGTGGTCCTTGTCGACTCGATGGACGAATTCGTGCGGTCTGTTCTACCAAGCACAAGTTAACCATATAAAAAAAACATGTGAAAACAACTATCTCAAAAGATAAAGAATATGATGTAATTGGGTATAAAGAGTTTAATACCATTTCAAATTTAGTTCTTGAGTAAGTAATCCAGTCAAATATGGCTAGATATTATATTATTTCCCAATAATTCTCCAGAATTCAACCGAGTGATTTATCTTGCATTGATTCTTTCAAATGCCATGCAGAGTCGACAATCTGTAGGGCAAGAATAAAAGTTCAAGAAAAACCAAAAGATATTTCAATTATATTGTCGTCACTGTGTCTTTGAGATGGAAGCGCATAATAAAAGCCTAAGTGCAAACTAGCAAGCGAAGCAATTAGACATGGATTGGAATATAAATATATGCTTAACCGTACCTTACCGCATAATTTATCACCAACATTATTTATTCATAGGCTAGGTCTGAGACTTTTCCTTATTCAGTAGCAATACATAAACAAATTACTGTCATTTTGGAAAAGATCACTGCAGATAACCACTGTTAATTACATAATGTATCAATTATCAATTCCAAACACTATCGCCATACTGAAATCTCTCACAATATAATGTCACTGTATTGTGAGTCCAACTTGCCTATTACAAGTATAAAAATAGTGAATATAAATAAACTTGAGAAAGCCCCAAGGTTATGTAATAAGGTCCAAGGTACAGCACCAAACAATCAAGGTACAATAACAAGCACCCAAGGTACAGTACCAGACATCAAGGTACAATAATAAGGCCCTAAGGTAACAAGGTCAAATTAAAGTAACAAGCCTCCAATGTACAATAATAAGGCCCTAAGGTAACAAGGTCAAATTAAAGTAACAAGCCTCCAATGTACAATAATAAGGCCCTAAGGTAACAAGGTCAAATTAAAGTAACAAGCCTCCAATGTACAATAATAAGGCCCTAAGGTAACAAGGTCAAATTAAAGTAACAAGCCTCCAATGTACAATAATAAGGCCCTAAGGTAACAAGGTCAAATTAAAGTAACAAGCCTCCAATGTACAATAATAAGGCCCTAAGGTAACAAGGTCAAATTAAAGTAACAAGCCTCCAATGTACAATAACAAAGCCCTAAGGTAACAAGGTCAAATTAAAGTAACAAGCCTCCAATGTACAATAATAAGGCCCTAAGGCAACAAGGTCAAATTAAAGTAACAAGCCTCCAATGTACAATAACAAGGCCCTAAGGTAACAAGGTCAAATTAAAGTAACAAGCCTCCAATGTACAATAATAAGGCCCTAAGGTAACAAGGTCAAATTAAAATAACAAGCCTCCAATGTACAATAATAAGGCCCTAAGGCAACAAGGTCAAATTAAAGTAACAAGCCTCCAATGTACAAAAACAAGGCCCTAAGGTAACAAGGTCAAATTAAAGTAACAAGCCTCCAATGTAAAATAATAAGGCCCTAAGGCAACAAGGTCAAATTAAAGTAACAAGCCTCCAATGTACAATAACAAGGCCCTAAGGTAACAAGGTCAAATTAAAGTAACAAGCCTCCAATGTACAATAACAAGGCCCTAAGGTAACAAGGTCAAATTAAAGTAACAAGCCTCCAATGTACAATAATAAGGCCCTAAGGTAACAAGGTCAAATTAAAATAACAAGCCTCCAATGTACAATAATAAGGCCCTAAGGCAACAAGGTCAAATTAAAGTAACAAGCCTCCAATGTACAAAAACAAGGCCCTAAGGTAACAAGGTCAAATTAAAGTAACAAGCCTCCAATGTAAAATAATAAGGCCCTAAGGCAACAAGGTCAAATTAAAGTAACAAGCCTCCAATGTACAATAACAAGGCCCTAAGGTAACAAGGTCAAATTAAAGTAACAAGCCTCCAATGTACAATAACAAGGCTCTAAGGTACAATAACAAAGCCCCAAGGTAAAGTAACAATTAAATTCAAAATAATGAGGGTCACATTTCTTCTAGATATGTTTCGGTGATCGGAGTTATTAAGTATCAGCACCTTGAATGTTATCAATAGTTTGGCCTAGTGGTTAGAACGTCAGCTACATATGCATGAGGTCGCGGGTTCAAACCCCGACCGAGTCATACCAAAGACGAATTAAAGTGGTACTACTAGCTGCCTCGCTTGGCGCTCAACATTAGGAGGCTATTGTTAGGACTGGTCGGCCTGGTATCAGGATAATGTGACTGGGTGGGACATGATGCTACATGTCTGCGGCATAATGCAATAGTGCTCAACATCAGTCTAAACTGTCACAATACAGATATCGAAGCGTTATGACATGAAAACGTTTTAATGCTAGGTTAAAAATCCAACACACACACACACACACACACACACACACACACACACACACACACACACTTCGCTATCCTCCAGAACGATTTTCAGGTTTATTCAACATGATTACACGTCTTTAAGGGGGTGGGTGCCTTTTTGTTAAGATAAGATGCAAAGACGAATGACAATATAAACATCACTTTTGAACAAGGAATAATAACACGAAAACGACATTTTGTCACACTTTAAAGTCATTATAATCGCTAGAATAATTTGGCGCCATTATATCCCACGTTTATAACTCCTAAAGAAGAATTACCTTCTCTTCTGATACAAACATTCTGGGGAAAAATACAAAGCTGCATAATATCTCAATTACACATTTTCGTGGCACATTGTAAACTCGAAATGGTACGATTTTCCAGACGCTAAGTAAAAATAACATACAGTCTGTGTAACACATTTGGAAAACGTGGATTACACTGTTTGAAGGAAAGGGAATTGAAGAAAAGACAATTGCGTCTTCGTCAGGATTCATGTATTTTTTCTAGCACAGTTGTAAATCGATTGCTTTAAACATTACAGTTCAGTTAGGCTACTGAATTTGTATAGCAAAATATCAACGAGTGTTTTTCGGATTAATACTGCACGACCTTTGGGACTAAAGTATTCATGAGAGAAAAAAATCATATTTTCCCAAAACAGGCAAGAACCTTTTAATTATAAACACATTTTCTTTTTCTACCTAAGGTTTAATTATACAAAATACACTACAAGAAACAAAGCAATTGAACTTATTTTGTATTAAAAAAAAATGCAAAATACAAATATTATTGCGGACATATCACCGCCCAGCGACCTTACAAGAGATAGAAAATGTACAAATGGAAAGAGATAGAAAGTAAGACAAACGCAAATTGAGAAAGCAAAAGAACAAATGCATTTAGAATCGGGATTGAATGAAAGAGAATTTCAAATTAGTTTAAAAGAATTTGAGCTGGTAAAGGCAAAAAACTCCCTTACTTTTCATGTTTTAAAAAATATCAAATTATTACCTACTTTTCTTGAAAAATATGTAGATCAATATTTTCTTCGTTTTGAAAGAATTGCTGAGAGTTCTAAGTAGCCAAGAGAGCACTGGACTCTATTACTACAATGTGTACTCACTGATAAATCTATTAATACAATGTGTACTCACTGATAAATCTATTACTACAATGTGTACTCACTGATAAATCTATTACTACAATGTGTACTCACTGATAAATCTATTACCACAATGTGTACTCACTGATAAATCTATTACTACAATGTGTACTCCCTGATAAATCTATTACTACAATGTGTACTCACTGATAAATCTATTACTACAATGTGTACTCACTGATAAATCTATTACTACAATGTGTACTCACTGATAAATCTATTACTACAATGTGTACTCACTGATAAATCTATTACTACAATGTGTACTCACTGATAAATCTTTTACTACAATGTGTACTCACTGATAAATCTATTACTACAATGTGTACTCACTGGTCAATCTAGTGATATTTACAATTCACTGTCATTAGAAGAGAATGCTAAATATTATGTAGTTAAGGACTATATCTTGATGGGTTATGAGTTCGTCCTTGAGGATTATCGGACAAAAATTCAGAAACTATAAACAAAGAAGCTGACCAGACCTATGTCAAATTTGCATGGAAAAAGCACGACAATTTGATAGATGGTGCTCTTCAAGAACGATTAATAAAGATTATGAAAGACTCAGACAACTCGTATTAGTAGAAGCGTTCAAGAACTGTGTCCATGCTGACATTAGGATTTATCATAATGAGCATTAGATTCAAACCTTGGAAAATGTTGACGATTATGCTTTAGCTCATAAAGATTTCTTTTGTAAATTAGAATTCCACTCAGCAGACTTCTGGTAGAAAAGTATTTTAGCCTAATGCTAACCCTTCTAAATCTTAGTCTGGCACAACGTTTAAAAATAACGCTTCTGATAAGCTTGATTCAAGATCCTTGTCTTTTCCTACGTGCATCAATGCAAGAAGAATGGGCACGTTATATAAATTTGGCTCCTGGGATTTAAATTATAGGAGTACCGGTATATTGATTGAGATATCCAGATTTAACATGCAATTAGTTTAGTAGCGCCTGTCCCACTCAGTGAGCATTTAAGTGAAGGAAGATCGTTGGATTCTGATAGTGACAAATGTTTGTAATTCAGACATTATGAAAAATATGGACTAGAAACTTTCCCATTTGCAACAGCAAGAAAAACAAGCACTGATTTCCAATTGTTCCTACAAGAACAAACATATTCCATGATGTTGAAATTGTAAATTCACAACCTGTAAAACAACACCCGTACAGGATGAACCCTATCAAACAGGTATAATTGGTAAAACAAATTCAGTATTTGTTGGAGAATGATTTCATAGAGCTCAGTAACAGTGAATGGTTTTCACCATGTATACTTGTCCCGAAACCAATAAAACTTTCCGTTTGTGCACTGATTATAGAAAGGTAAACAGTGTGACCAAAACAGATTCATTTCCTTTGCCAAATATCGATGATTGTAATGATACGTTCGGAAATGCCAATTATGTCACCACATCTGTCCTGTTGAAAGGATGTTAGCAAATTCCACTAACGGAAAGATCAAAGGAAAGGTCAGCATTCGTGACTCCGGATGGACTTTACCAATATAAAGAAATGCCGTTTCGGGATGAAAGGGTTGCCAAGTACTTTTGACCTCTTATGAATATCATCACCTCTGGTCTAGAAAGTTGTGATGCTTACATGAATTATGTTATAATCTACAACGACAGCTGCAAAATAACATTTATCAACAATTCGGAAATTCATTGACAATCTAACTGATGCAAATTTGACAATGCGTCTAAAAGTGAGTTCTGCCGTGCTAGTGTAACATTTCTAGGACATATCTTGGGACATGGACAAGTTAAACCAATAGATGCTAAGGTCATGGCTATCTCTAAATTCCCTGTTCCTGTTAGTAAAAAGCTGCGGATGCGATTTTAGGTTTAGCTGGATACTATCGGAATTGTGTTCCAATTATTCCATAGTTGATGAACCGCTGACAAATTTATTGCGTAAATAAAACGTTTTTCTTTTACTGAAAAATGTCCGGAGGCTTTTGATAAGTTAAAAGCCATACTTAAAAGCTCGTCAGTTCTTACAGCTCCAAATTTCCGACAATCATTTAAATTGTATCTTGATGCAAGTTTTATTGTGTGGTTATATCAGTATTAATTCATAAAGAAGAAAATGGTATGTTATTTTTTCTAAAAACTTAAATAAGTATCAAATAAATTATTCAAGAAACGGTAAGGAATGTTTGGCTTTGATATTGGCATTTCAACATTTTGAAGTTTACATTAGTTCGGCTCCTTCTTCGCTTATTGTGTTTAGTGACCGTCACCCCCTTACTTTCATCGGCATGATGAACAATAAAAATTAATGTATGTTAAAATTGGGAACGTTGTATCCAATTTGACCTAGTTCCTCAACTCAATACTTCATTTGATTTAAACAACGGTTTTAATTTTTCTGTTCGTTCTTAGTGTGGGATTTCATATAGAGTGAAACCGATGCTGTACCAGATTACGTGACTTTAGAAGTAAATAGCTTCTACGTCGCTTTGAAACATGTAGCATTTCTTTCGAAATTCTGCGTTGTTATTTCGCAATTTTGATACTTCCGGCATTGTTGTATGCATTGCAGTACGATGGTTTAATACTGACTTTTTATAGAGATAGTTTTTATAGTTATAAAGATAAACATAGTTTTGAGTTTGGCTAAAACAACGTCGAAGTCTAGTGTTTCCTTCTGTTGTGACCAGATTTTTAGTTATATTATTTTTTTTCTTCGACGTTCTGTCTTCTAAGAAATTATTTTACCCTGGAAATACCCGTGATCGAATTAATATTTGGACAAAGACATTTATTGAAATTTTATTCGGAATTCGAACACTGGAATATTTCTGTGGTTTAACAAAGAACTGTTAACACTTCAGTGATGTACAGGCTACAGTATAAGTCATCGCCTTCCATTTTCGGATCTTCGTCAGGACTCGAACTCAAATTCCTTAGCAAGTTTTATTAATAGGACTTCTAATTATTAACTCTGAATTACTCTTGGATTAATTTTGGATTTGATTCTAAAAACCGTATGTCCTATGGGTTTTTTTGTTCTTCATTTTTACCTGGTTTTTCTAGGGAAATAACTTATTTGTTAAATTTTACAAAGCTTGTTGTCTTCACTTTTTCTTTGTTACTATTTATAAGAACTTAAACACGTAACACACACTTACACAAACACACACACACACACACACACACACACACACACACACATACATACATACATACATACATACATACATACATACATACATACATACATACATACATACATACATACATACATACATACATACATACATGTGTGTGTGTGTGTGTGTGTGTGTGTGTGTGTGTGTGTGTGTGTGTGTTAAACTACTCATCACGCACGTTCCGTTTGCGCAGGATATGATGGCACAGTATATATTTAGATAATGTAGAGTCGAGGATTCCGAGTTGTCACAAATGCCAATATCCATGATAAAACAAAACAAAACATAGTAAACTATTTATGGTTTTGTAGGCTTGTGTCTGCTAATTACAGAAAGGTGCCATATCAACAACTCAATATAAAGTTATTAGACGTTTCTATGGTAACTATGAAAATCAATAGGAAGAAATATTGTCACAAAGCCCTTAATGATGTGTATCACTAAAAACCACGGTACACCGCAATTATAATAAAAAAAGACATGTATTGGTCTTTTGTTAAAGCTTCGCCTGTCATTAGCTGGAAAAATGCTTTGTTCTGATATGAATCAACGGAAAGTAATGAAGTAGCAGTACAGGAAAAAGTACTGTTACATGTACCACTGGAAACAAGAATTGCACTATACTGATAATACCACACACCTCTGATAGCACTATACTGATAATACCACACACCTCTGATAGCACCATGGTAGCTTATATCTAAATACTTTTCGATGCTGACCTTGAGAGAAATACGATACTATATACGAAAACATCTTCCAAGAATTTCATGGAGGTCTTTTGTTAAACTTTGTTAAAACGTGATGCACCACTCTAATTCCAAAACTTATGTCTCCCTTGTCATTGCATACAACATTGTAATGTACCAGTTCGACATATATTAGAAAACTGAAACGTTTGTGCCCATTATTGCTTTCTGCCTATATTAGCAAAGCTAAGACAAGAAAGTATCTTCTAAAAAGAAGCATCACTTTTGCACTATAAAGATTTCTCCTGCAACAATAAGTACATCTCTGTTGTTTTGTCTGTTCCAACGAAAATGTCAAAACCATTTGAACTTTGGGAAAGATTAAGTTTGCTAAAACTTGGCCGAGTCAGACCAAAGACTTATACAAAAAGCCCTAACAGCTGACTCACTTAGCGCTCAGCATTAATTTATTATGATGACTGGTTGGCCTGTTGTCAGGATAATATGACCGTTTGGGACATCATGCTACGTTTCCCACCTTATCACTATAAACTCCAGACATCGTAGCAATATGACTGAAAATTATTAAAGCTATGTAACAAACAAACACACTTTGCTCAAGTTAAAAGAAACTGTTAAGAAATTTCAATCAGCTGGAAGAATCAAACCGTATAATAACTGTACAATTATTGAGATTGTTGACGTTTGTTCCTGCTAATTGGGATGGATAGGGATGGACTTTGGACATCTTGTAAAGGTAGTTTCTGTGACTATTATTTAAACTTATACTAGTTTGGACGACCTTTTGCTCAATTCATCCTAATTTGTGAAACGGAAATGAAAATGAGGATAAAAAGTCAGAAGCATACAATTACAAGACTTTATGATTCAAAGCAGGTTGCAAATACTTCTTCAGACTGAATCTTGCAGTTTGAGCTGGAGAACGAACTTCCAGTTGCGATTCAAAAGTCAAGGAGGAAGAAGGAAGTATTGGATACCTTAAGAAACGGTATTCTAGTCTGGAAACATGTTATATTAAATGTATGAAAAATATTCATCTGCCTTCAAACCCATCACTGATAATGTTACAAAGATATGGTGTTACAATAAGTAACAGAAAGAAGCAAAACTGAACGATTTTGTAAACCTTAATACATAATTGAATTTCCGAATTATTAAATAAACATTTAGAGGAACATACAGTAATATGAGTTAAATCCAAATTAATCCTAAACGTTGTGCTACACGTCAAAAAGAATAGAGTGTTGCGAGTGAATTCCAAATCTTGAAATACTAGATATACCAATAGCTTTGAATGTGACGAAGTATCAATAGTCTTGATGTATAACTACTGCATTTTCCAAAGCTCCCTTTAATGAATTAAACAATATGTCCCAAAAGTATTTAATCATAACAGTCGCATGAGCACTTTGTATTTCCAAAAAATAATTTAAATATTTGATTCTTAAATTAAATCTAAGCACATCATTAATACCTTTTTAGACTAAACATAGCATAAGAGCAGTAATAAACAATTGGAATGGAATTTTTCTCAACTCTATATACATCTTCAAGACACTGTGTAGCAATTCATCACTACGAGACACTTGTCGCAAAACATTCCCATTTGACATACGTCACATTATATCCCCACCTGATATATGTCGCAACACTTCAGCCATCAAATTAAGCATCACTTCAAACTGTACACAAGTTTATTTTCTAAAACACATTCAAATATATACCTTAACTATAGCTCTTTATCTTACAATAGAATCTACTCTCATTGACAAAATTAGCTATGTAATATCTTGTGTATAAATTATCATTACAATCTACCGTCATTAACAAAATTTGAATACACACTACATATACATATAACAAAATGAGTTCAGACTTCGGACAATATGAAGAATATTGGAAGTCCGGACCAGAAAGAAGAAATCTTTTGTGTTAAGGCAGAAAGAAATGTCAAAAAATATTCTTTCAACACTACATTTGATTGCAAAATAATAAAGTAGTTAGCTTCTGACATATGATTCAGGAATCAAAACTTTTTCATATTTGAAATATTGAGTGCAACATAGGTAGCGTGGATGGTATATATGATTATAGTGTTTGCTATGTCCGGTCAATATTTGTTTTAAAAAAAAAAAAAAAGGAGCCTCACAATAAAGACAAGATACTTAAATTTCGCCTTTGCTGGATACACATTAGAGTCCTTATTAGAACAAGACATTAAATGTCTTTGCATAATCCTGCGTTAAAGACTCTGTGTGTGTGTGTGTGTGTGTGTGTGAGAGAGAGAGAGAGAGAGAGAGAGAGAGAGAGAGAGAGAGAGAGAGAGAGAGAGAGAGAGAGATTTTGGATTTTTAACGTAGCACTTAAAATAGGTGTTCAGTCATACCTCTACAATGTCTACAGTGTGACAGTTTTAAAAAAAGGTATATCACTGGGGCATCAATCTGAAGACATGTAGCATTATGTTCCACCTAATCACATCATCCTCCCTGATACCAGGCCTACCTTTATTAACACTATCCTAGTAATGCTGAGCGCCAAGCGAGGAAGCTGCTAGTAGAGAGAGAGAGAGAGAGAGAATCTTTACAAATGCAACACAGTTTTAATCACAGCCATGTAAGAAAGGATGGAGTGGACAACCCGGAAATTATTAACATCAGAATTAAACATAACCTTATGGGGAAAATAGTAAAGGTATGACAAGTGTTGTTTTCTTGACACATTTATGAACATTATAAAGAATTCCCTCATTATAATACTCTCTTGGAAGCCATTGAACACACCTCGTAATAATGATACAGTCTTATAATGTGGTATATCAACATATAATTATATTACTGAATAATGAAATGTGTCAGTATCCACGCCCGCCTTATATCAAGAATCATGTTTCAGTTAAGAGCTTCATTGTGAGGAAGTGTTTTACTGGATTGTGTAAATTATTATGATACAGATTTCATCAATGTTAAGGACATATCATGTTATTTGTCTAGAATATATGTTTTAATTATGTTATGGACTGAATGATGAAGAGTGTATGAACACAATGCTGATTATATTGTTAAATCACAGAATAAAATCATGGTTCGAATAAGCAGGGAAGGCAAACCCCGCTTCAGTCGTGGTTGGTAATCTGCCTAGGGGAGAGAAACTGATATAAAATATACGGCCTGCGGACCTCGCTGTCATCGTCCTAGCTTTCTGGTCCATGGCAGATGACCCCCATGCTTAAATGGACTGTGGAAAATCATTGAAAAGATCGACTGTCCTTTCAAAATCCTTACCATGAAAACCAGCTTGGTCAGGTCAGAAAAAATAAAGAAAAACGTTCACCGACCTTCCCAACTGTAAATGGCGTGAAAAAGGGCTGCGTTGAAGCCCCCCCTCCCCCACTGTTCTCAAGGCTCTTCAGCATGGTGCTCCAAAAAGCAACAGAAGACCTGAATGACGAAGATGGCATATATATCAGATTTCGTACTGATGGCAACCTCTTTAACTTAAGGCGACTTCAGGCCCACGCCAAGACCTTGGATAAACGGATCAGAGAACTTCTCTCTGCAGATGACGCTGTCCTTGTTGCCCAGACGGAAACTGCCTTACAGCACGTAACATGCTGCTTTGCAGAATCTTGTCAGCTCTTTGGTCATGAGGTTAGCCTAAAGAAAACTGAGGTACTTCATCAGCCTGTACCCAAGAAGAGTACTAGTCACCAAGCATCTTCACTGACCAGACAAAGCTAAAGGTAGTCCACCAGTCCACCTACCTGGGCTGT
The DNA here is from genome assembly GCA_030141615.1 of Unio pictorum. NCBI lineage: Eukaryota > Metazoa > Mollusca > Bivalvia > Unionida > Unionidae > Unio > Unio pictorum. The sequence continues at coordinate 12,741,989 of JARLTB010000059.1, forward strand.
GAGATATCCGCTGATGCCAAGATCCACAAAGAAATAGACAACAGACGGACCAAGACAAAAAGAGCCTTCGGCAGACTCTATAAACGAGTGTGGTACAATGCCAGTCTCAAGAGAGGAACAAAGCTCAGCGTCTAAATAGCTGTCGTACTGAGCACCCTCCTATATGGCGCTGAATCTTGTGTAACCTACAGCCGCCACCTCTGCCTCCTTGAACGCTTCCACAGCGCTACCTCTGCACCATCCTCGACATCCACTGGAGTGACGTCGTCACCAAAATTGAAGGCCTCAAACAAACAGGGATAAACAGCGTTGAAGCAATGCTATTAAAGATACAGCTACGCTGGGCAGGACATGTGTCCAGGATGGAGGATCATCACCCGCCAAAAATCGCACTATATGGTGAGTTGTCCACTGACACCGTGATAGAGGGGCACCTCGTAAGAGATATAAAGACTCCTTGAATAATACCCTCACCACGTGTGGCATCAATCACCGCCAATTGGCATCACAAGCTCCTGACCGTGAAACCTGGCGAAGACGAGCCAGTTTTTGGACGAAAACCGATGGCGAAGAAAAAACCTTGAACCATCGGCAGCACCCACCACAACCCCGACATTACCATGCAGCCAATGTAGACGGACGTACCTGTCACATATTGGGCTTATCCGCTACCAGTGCGTGCAATAGACGTGGACACCCCCCTTCCTAAATCTTTGCAAGCGAAGTCAAGCCAAAACGCACTCTTCCTTGACCGAGCAATGCGCCTTTTCTGTAAGTTTACGTCCTTGGAGTGACTCTTTAGGCCTCTTTAAACTTCTGGGTTTTGTTAATCATGTCTGATTTATATTTTTAAATAACAAGACCGTTCAGCCACACATTTGTAGCAAATATAAATGTTAACAATGAGTTCAGTAAATGTCTAAATGTGAAATTGACGTAACAATATCGAGTAAAACTAATTTCAGTTTCGTGATTTATTAATCACCTTAAGGCGCGAGGGCTGACGCCGCATCAAAAAACTTTTGTAGCCATCAACTATATATGCATTAAGTTCTTCTTCAGAACAAAAACTTGAAACCAGATCTTCCAACGGTTACCAATTCACAGACAAAATCTTATAAGCGTTAAGCCAGGTGTATATGCAATTAGTCCCATAAATATTTAACTAGGCCTTTACTTTATCTGTAGCCCCGTGAATAGCATATGATGCGATGGATAATGACCTTAAATCCATAACATAAAAACAAATTCAGCTGCAGATGATAGCAATTAGTTTGGAAGCGAACTAGAAGAAAGAAATAGTGCTGGAAATAAGGATAGGGGGAATAAACGAATATGATACAAACACGTTTAACAAAAGCAAAGCGGAAACAGTGTGATGCATTATAGTACAATATCAATGCATAGCAATATAGACACGCATAACAATATCGACGCGAACATGCACACCGACTAGCTGTTAAGAGTATAAGCAGCGCACTATGTTTTCAGTCAGAAATTAATTCAAATACCTCCGTCCGCATTGCTTTGACATCAATTCGATTGATGATAACACTACATTGCATTAATATCTATACGAAACGGACTTCGCTTATAATCTTTACAGTTCAGGAGCATTAATAGGAGTCAAAGGAATGCGGTTTTAACCATTCAGTACATGCTATTTAATACGCCTTTTTATTTTCCTTTAATTGATTTACCTTTTACCTTTGTTCGCAATTTCGTGTGACAGAAAGAGAATTAAATTTGTAACTATTTCTATTATCTTTAGGGCTTTATCAACATAGTTCGATGCTTGTTATGCTTCTGAATTGTAATGACAGTATATTGGTATTGTTATGGCTATTTTCACGTTACCAAAAGTTGTAAGCAATCGGCTGACACCTTTCATGGCCATTTTCACGTTTAAAAGTATTGTAAGTAAACGATTGACGCCTTTCATGGCAATGTTCACGTTTAAAAGTATTGTAAGAAAACGATTGACGCCTTTCATGGCAATTTTCACGTTAGCAAGAGTTGTAGTGGAACGGTTGAAACCTTTTATGTGTTAGCAAAATGTTAACGCGTTTTTATAGCAAATTTTCACGTTGTAAGCAAACGTTTGACTGATAAATACTGACACCATCAGTTTAGTCGTAAATATCTGCGTTTATAAACCTTTCAGATAAAGTCCACTGAGTGCTAAAGCCAGAGAATCAATTCGAAAAAGGTGAGAGAGAGAGAAAAATCACACTAATTTGGCAATTCTGTGATGAGTGTCCTCTTTTTCTTTCGAATTAAACCAACCATACTTTTTGCCGCTTCTGACAAATACATATCCATGAAATCCAAACTTTACAAGTTTTAAAATGAAGTTTGGGTAATGTGGAACATTGTAAAGCGTTCTGTCTGCAAATTCAAACAGAATCCTAATGACATGGTCTAAATTTGTATACCTTGTACAACAGAAATGATCGGAAAAAAGACCAATAAACTTGTATTATGAGAATATTACATTCTAACATTTGTGTGATTAATTATAATGTGGTATGTACATATTTCGTATTTTAATGATAATTGATCTCACTTTATTATAATAATATTGTAAAAATATCTGCATCCCGTGGCTATAAATTCCACTTGCAATTTAGTGATAAATAAAATGTGTATTCTGTTCTGTTCTGTCCAAAATAGTTTTAAAGTCATTCATAGGTTTAAGTCTAATCGATACAATTTGGTGATTATAAAGTGCATTCAACAAAAGACTAGACTGCTGTCCTTTCAAGGAAACTTTCCATCGGCAAATTTCCAGTTTATAGGAAAACATAGTTTTGTCCATTTCGATTTCTACATAAAGAGTAAAACTGAAGTCAGAAATCTACTTTAACATTTAAGAATTTCCTGCCGTTACGAAATAGAATATTTAACGAAACTGCATTTACATTTATAATAGGCAAGTATGTAATCATTATTTCTTCTTAGATCATTATCGAAAATTGGTGTCAGGAATTTAAGTTTTAAAAACTGAATACTGAATAAATAAAAACAAATATCCTAATATTAAAAAGCAAACTAATTAATCTAAATTTGTTAACATTTATTCTCTTGGTAAATCAAGAAAAAAAAATCGATGTAATAAATCCAAGTATGCTACCTTTATCCTATAATTGAAAAACTGATGAATTGAAGTAGGTCACATTCTCTGATAAGTTATGAACTGTAACTGAAGACATTTTCCTTTTGTAAAATCGTTCGTCAAACTCGATGTTATGTATCCTGGTTGTCTACATCATACTCACACTAATAATTGAATAAATTTCATGCATAAAGTACGTTATTGTAATGAAATGCTATAAATAATGTTACTATATGGACTATGTCCTCAGCCAGTTGTCAAGTTGTAAAATTGAGTATAACCAATTGTGGGAGATTAAGAGCGGCATTCTTCACAAGTATACTGATAAATAAAATCAGGTTAAAAGCCCTGTCAGTTTTTTTAAAAATCTATTTAAGACGCCATTATTGACGCTAATAGTGAAATCGCATCTTAAACAGGAAGTGTCTTTACTAGACTTATTTCCAATCTGCTGACCGCACGATTAAATGAAAAAACACTGCATTCATTTTTAATGCTAAAATCGGGGTTTTAAAAACTTTTAAATCTTTGTACACGGAGATATTGACTGCAAATAAAACATGAGCTTAGTAATCCATGGACACAAAAATGACTCCTAATACGAATGGGTCATAAATTTAGACAATCTAGTGTATGGAACACTAAGTTAGAAATTTTCTAAAGTGCTAACCCAGAATTAAACCCATCTAGCACACTAGCGCAGTAAGATGACGAAGATCCCACTAATTAAAATTGCTGTATACGTCATCAAAAATTATATAAAAGCACATTGTTTGGAAATTAACATTTTTCTTAGAATTGATAGAAAATATTTCACGAGTTTGACATGAAAGCAACAATGTTGGTATCTAACGATAATTCCTATTCGTGTATGATTATATATAATTTATGGAAAACAAGGTTCATTTTAAAACAGCACATGGTGATTAAGTATTTGAAGTAGCTGTATAATAATCGACCATATGGATGGCAAGATTTTACATAAATCTGAATTTTTTTTATACATTTAAAAGGATAAAAACATTACAAAATGTTGACAACAGAAGCACCTGGCTTCGATGACAGTCCAGTTGAATTGATGGTAATATTGACAAACACTTTATGAAAACTAAAACACTATCTTGATGCATGTGTTTCTTTATCCGTGACTTTCAAAGACCATTACTTAAGAAACCGTTATATGATCTAAAAATTTCCAATGTTTGTCCCCCAATTTCAATCAACTCTGAACGAAAGAGAATAACTTGAAGGCAATTAAAAGAATGCCCACCTAGACAATATGCATACACTTTAATCATGGAAACAATGTTTGCATATAGAAGTGTCGATGTTGGCAATGCGGTGAACAGTGGCAGAAAGACATTGTTAACATGCAGACATTTAACAAATACAGTAAGAGTACATTTTGAAAGAGATACATGTTTTCTTAAATTACATTTTTGTAGGAAATAAGAACCAGCAGATGATATACGTGTTGCTTTATTACCAGTCATCTTTAACGAGCTTGAAAGAAACAGCATTTAAAACAGTTCAAGTTAACGGATTTTTAACAAAGGAAAATATTTAACACTTTACAAATTGTCGTAGAAAAGCATTTTTTTTCTTGAAAATGTTTGACTGACTAAGGATTACGGACTACAATAGGGATGTATTTCCTTCAAAATGAAACCGGAAATGGAATGACCTTTGAAACCGGAAATGGGATGACATTCTACCAAAATTACTGCTGGATATAGGTACACTTATCTGATATCAGGCGACATTATCCCAGCAGAAAAAAAACAACAAAGCGGAATGCAGTTCAAAAGATGAAAAGCTTGTCAACTGATAATTTGAAACTGTCCTATGCTAAAAATACATAACTTTCTTCCCAATAGTATGGAATAAATAATTCAAATCAGGTAAGTAACTGTCAGGGATACATTCGTTACAATCTGGAAGATTTGAATGGAGAGGATATATGTATGTTTACTTACAATACCTGTGTTTATTAGGTAAAGTAGATGACATAAACAACTTTGATTTTCTAACGTCTCCCTCTTAGTAAGAGGGATAGTTAATTGGAATAGCTACCTAATCAACGGAATGACCCCCGTCGATGTTATGACCCGGTGTGAGTGAAAAGATAGATTATCAACAGTGAACTGGGCAAGGTTATTGGGAAGGAATAATGCAATGCGATCCCCTTAGACAAGAAAAAAACAAAACAAATTTAATCAAACAAATGAACAGTGGTAATTTAAATTCAGTTTAAGTTATATCAACATGATTTAATAGCAGTGTCTAATTTGTATTTATATTTTAGTAAGATTTATTTCATCATCATAACGATTGGTGAAAAGAGCGCAATGTCCACGACTGATTGCAGCACCTTCTTTTAGTTCATGTTACAAAGTTTCATAATTATATATATATATATATATATATATATATATATATATATATATATATATATATATATATATATCGCTTTCTATATTTGTTGTTATCTAGACGTTATATCAGAACTGTACCACCGCATAGCCTCTCTGGGGAAGGTCTCATTCATACAACTAATCTTGATCTCTTGATCTTCATTACGGGATAGGATATGGTACTCCGCAAACGACATATTTTCTTAGGCCAATTTTATATTTTGTTGTTGTCGTGTCACTCCGTTATTAGTTTGTAATTCCCATGTGAGACTAGTTCCTCCCTGTAATCTTTCTGGTTTTCAAGATATGTCTCATTTACTCATTATATAAGTATTAACTTAGCCGTTTCGCTAATGCCCTACAATTAAAAAAAAAAATAACACATCTTGTGTTATGCCTTTATAATTGCTTTGCTGTATTTGGCTGATACTCTAGATGTTTAACATTTTACATTTAGTGTTCTCGTATCCATGCGTAGGATTGAAAATCGTATTCTGCGCCTAAACTCATGCGTGTTTACTACTAATTGTGTATTAGGGTGCCTTTGTATGTTCTCAGTTTGTCACAAATATGACATATGTTTCTATAATTCTGTTCAACTCTATTCCATCTCTACTGCTACTAATAATAATAATAACAACAACAACATCATCAACAACAACAACAACAACAACAACAACAATAATAATAATAATAATAATAATAATAATAATAAGAAGAAGAAGAAGAAGAAGAAGAATATTAATAATAAGTATTACTATAAGTAGTAGTAGTAGTAGTAGTTGTAGTAGTAATAGGAACATTAGTAGTAGTATTAGTTGTGTCTATGGTCTTAGTTACAATCAATAGTATTTGAAAAATATCTACTTTTCAAATTAAATTAAAAGATTTTTTAATTTGCATGAAAAGAATATAACAATAAAGATTTTGAATTCGAAAAAAATGTATCGCTTGTGCAGTTCTTCAGCTTTAAAAAAAAAACAAATTTTGATCAAAGAGACAGATGGTTTTATTTACATCAATTATGCAGATTTTACAATATTCAGTATACTGTATGGTCTCTATGACAACATCCAATATCAAAGTCACAATTAACAACATTAAAACAACATCCAATATCAAAGTCACAATTAACAATCAATTCCTTACGTTAGGCATTAGCAAGTGTGGCAAGAAAAACATCAGTGTGCAGAAAACTTAAAACATAGACAATCAGCATAACTTGTATTTAAATTTTAAACGATATTCTTTTTAAATATCGTGCTTTGAAAACAATGTTTAACAAGAACAAATTTCGGAAAATCGCGTTCACAATTAATTTATAAATATGCTTGTCACATAAGCCTCCAATAATTGAAACGAAAACTAATTTATGAGACAATTTCTAAGGTCACATCAGGTTCTAATTTATGAAATTTTATGCAAAATCGTTAAAGTAATATATTTGCAACTTGCTAATTTTTATAAGTATCGATAGGCATGATATACACAAATTTGGTGAGATGTTTAACCTAATAAAGAGCAGCAGGTGCTTGTTATGTTAACGTTGAGGGAATGAAGTCTGGTCGTGTTGTTCCAACACGAGGCATAATCAAGCATGAACAACGTTCCCTCTTAGCTGCGCGCTCAGGCATCCTCGCGCAGCTGAATTGTCAATTTTTGCTCAATCCAACGTTAAATTTTGCTCGTCTCCTTAATGCTTGCTCATTGCAGTGAGCACTGCGCGCACATCTACCATTCGCTTAGAGGGAACGTTGATCATGAATGGTACAAAACACAAAATACAAATACGAATATTTCATTAAGTAACATAACATACATACATTCATCGGTCGACTTATGTGCAACTTCGTCAGGACAGAATGACTCGTATCTAATATGGCTACTAATTTACAATCCCGATTACAAACTTTCAGGCCTGACATTCCCGTTGGACGTTCTACAACATTAACATTACAGCAAAATTTTAGTCAGCATGACATTTACCATATAGACTTCCTTATAAATGGACTACAACTTCAAATAACATAGACCCTGATGTGCGATTGCATGCACAAATGCTCTTTACGTGTAAGTTTAATGGAAATGGCTCCACCTCAGCTTCATGTACGATGTACGATTAGTTACCATATATAATCTAGTTAAAATAGGGCCCAACTCCAAACAACAGGGTCAATATTGTTTGTTATATTGATTATTTTTAACAAACTGAACAGACCAGATCTGTTGGTGCGTTATTCGCAAGTATATACGGTATTACGTTTGCTGTACTATCTTAAATTTTGTTTGTTTGTTTGATTAGGATTTTTAACGTAGCTTTAACACTATCTTAAATTGTATGCTCTCTAAAAGTTTAAAAATTTTCAGTAAACAATTAAAATGTTTGCTGTCAACAAAAAAAAAAAGACTGTATTTACAGTCAAAGCTTTTGTCCTTAGAATTATAGCGGTACTTACAGTACACACATCAAAGCTTTTGTGGTCATCAGAATGGCGCTGCATCTTCTTTACCGAAATATTGGATACTTGAATCATCCAACAAACTGAAATTGCATATTTTCCATAATATTATATTACCACTACACTTCATGGGTGTAATGTTCTGGGATCTCAAAACAACATAATCATTAATAATGTGCGTATTTATTTTTTGATTATAGAATTAAAACTGAGGAAAAGCACTCACAATTGCATGCTTTGTTCAAACTAGGAAGGAACCCAATGAGTGCAGTTATAATATCCCCACTGCAGTGGCATAGCGACGGGGAGGGGCAGGTAGGGCAGTCGCCCCGGGCGCCGGTGACTAGGGGGCGCCAAATGGGCGCCCAAGTCGGGTACAAGGTACATAACTGTGCAACAGGGGCAGCCGGGTGTTTTGCCCTGGGTGCCAAATATCCTCGCTACGCCACTGCCCCACTGACAATATTCTGGGTCTCTATAATCAATGGTAAATGGGACAAAATCTCCAGACTCCTCTATTAAATACGTATTTACGAGACCATTGCAAACGCTAGAACCTTCAAGTGGATGAATAGCATAATGAACACTTTGATAACGTTTGGGAGAATAGACCTATTTTAATATGTTTAAAAATCCAACAGGAAAAGAGCGTATGAAAATAAACACTATCAAACAAAACTTTATATTGAGGAAAGACATTCATCAATATGTCAACCAGGTGTTTTTCCTCCGTTGTTTAAAAGACAATTTGAATGTGAAAAGCTATTTATATTGTTTACAACTTCCAATGACATAGTTCCTGTTGAAACCGGTCATTGGGACAATACAATGTTTCAGGCAAGAATATGCGCTCATTGTGTTAATATGATAGTGGGGATTAATACCACTACTCATTTGACCCGAATTTCACCAATTTTCTAAAACCATTATATTACTGTAAAACCTCTTTATAAAATTACAGATCCACCAATTATTGCACAATTATCATTCTAAAACTGAATACAATATCATAAGCGCTGTGCTGTTTGTGGAGTTGGATATTTTGCATAATGTTTAATGATATACTATTATTTACTCTTTAAAATATTTTGTTCACTGCAGAATCGTCACTGTATTCTGTCTAAAAAAATGTAATATTTGTGTACCAAAATGTTTTTATATTTCCTCCGAATGATTAATGTTCTTGCTCTGATTGTGAACTTTCACCAATGATATGATCTCCATAGATGAGTCATGTCACCTATACAATTCTCACCTGTTTGTGGTCTGAGATTTATTTTCATTAATACAAAATTTGTTATATCATATACTGAGAAACACTACCAATATGGCCATTTCTCTACATTATTCGTCAGCTTCAGCGAAGTAACTTCAGCCGTAGTGTAGTTAAATTTTTGTCACATAATCTTGAATATTTGTGGACATAAAGTACGTGCACGCACACACACACACGCACACACACACACACACACACACACACACACATATATATATATATATATATATATATATATATATATATATATATATATATATATATATATATATATATATATATATATATATATGTGTGTGTGTGTGTGTGTGTGTGTGTGTGTGTGTGAATTCTATGAACTATTACATAACGTATCTAGCCCAATACACATATTAATTTGTTTTCTTTCAAAGAATGCAGACTTCTAAAGATGTAACACTTTTAATAAAGCTAATTTACTGATTACACAAAACTCTAGAAAATAGACCTTCTTTCGATGATATTAAAATCATTTTGAAAGTTTATTTTTCTACCCACCTTAAATACAGCATGCATTTAAGAGACTATTTCATCATATTATTTATTTATTAATGCATTACAATGGAATATCTTTTTCAACAAAAAGTTGGAACACGCTGTGAACGCCACAATACGTTTTAGTATTCAGACACGGATTGAGAATTTTGAGCCTGGTTCGGTAGAAATGTTTAGATAGAAGAGATATTTGACCATATTGCGTGTTTCCAGTGTGGTATGCAATTTTTCTGATCGATGTTGCTTGAAATGGAAATGTCGTCGATTGTTTGCTTGTTTTCAAATGGAACGACTCCACTTCTAATAATTTGTTTTCTTTATGAAGAGACACTCTGGTGCGTAGCAGTTGCCGTTCTGTGTCGGCCCGCGCTCTTGAGACAAAATGAAATTTGAAATAATGAGTCAGAAATTAGAGAGATGTAAATTAACACAAACAGCGGTAAATTGAGTGACTGAGAGAGCATAATTGTGCAAAATTCATGGTGCACTATCATAGAATTTGATTTTGGAATAAAAGAAATTAAATCTTATTACACTAGATTTGTTATGGAAGTGTTCAATATCAGCTAAAATCAAGCCCCTGCTGCGTATTCAAGCTGGTTCCATCATTGTATATTACAGCAACAGGCTGTGAGTGAATTTTAATTATGTTTCACATGTTTTGGTGTTTAATAGCTGGTTTGTGATTGATTTCAGTATGTTTTAATAAACAGCATTTCCCTCAATAGGATAGTAAGAAAAGCGTAGAAAATATACTTCCCCTTTCTGAACATTGTAGCAAAGAACTATCTCAGACGAACGTGACAACATATCTCTACCATATTTATTAGCTTGAGTTATACTGTAAGATACCTGCATAATGCGCCTGCAGATCAGAGTCGATGCTGTTTGTTTTGCTGATTACTCCTAAGAAACTGTGCAGACCCAGATCCGCCGGCGCGTTATCTGACGGCAGATCTGTGTCTGTGCAGTTTCAGTTGGACTATCTTTTTAAGCATGAACATGCGGTACGTTTTAGGTACTCTTGTGCTGGTCTACATGTAGCTGATCTGCACCCGCATTCTTATGAATCATTATGTTGTCTTCTTTCCATCTAAAACGTGATTTTGTTTGACGCCATTGATATTTTCTCCAACTGTAATCAGTTCCTATTCCCATTCTGGCAAGTACAGAACTGATGCTGTATTGGCTTATAAGTGTTATGATTTGTTTCTCCGTAACCTTCATTGGTCATCAAGTTAAAAAATATTTGACCGATACTTCGCGGTCAAGGACTCATAAGAATTGTCTGATGACTGCTCCAAATGTCCGATTCATGTAAAGGAACATTGTTACCGTGCTGTTGTACTACCCGATACGTCCATTGTTTCAGCCTACAAGCCTGGAATTGTTGATATTGTTAAGGCCTTCAACCCTCAACAACGTATACTTTCGTACGATGCAGTATGCGTTAAATCGCTACCAAGCCTTAACAATGTTGTTGGCATATTTTCTCTGTTGCGCATGTGTTAGATTATTAAAACTAAAACATCCGGTTTATATGGACCATTAAAATTTCCCTTGATTCATCGTATGTATCTCGTGAGTATGGCTTCATTCCCAAACTGATGATGGATTTGATCTTGGATTTATTGTGTTGTCTGTTACTGAAGCAATTATAACAAAAATGATTTGTATTAAATGTATAAGTAATTATATTTGATCGGAATTGCCTGATAACTTATTTTCCGTGATGTTGATTTGTAAAATCAAAACTAAATGCTTTGACAAATTACCCTGAAAAATGTATCTTGATAATTGTAAATGTACAAAGCATTATTTATAGGAACAGTGAAGCAAAACTGAATTGTGTTGTTGCAGATTGCTCCATATTGGTTTAGATAACCTACAATAACGAGAGCGTTGTGTTTTAGTCAAGTAATTAGAGCAGGTGTGAATACAACTCCTGAAAAAGAACTGTTTTTTGACGTAATTAATCATATTTTATTAGTACTTTTCATTTTTCGAAATAACATTAAGGTGATATATTTATTATATATTTCATAATGAGATATGGCAACATCTCAGCGGGAGAAAAACTGTATCGTCTCAGTGACAATACTACTTTTATTGTCACGGTGACGATATCCTATTTCGGAACTACTTTCTTTTTCCATTAGGAAAGCATGTGTACCCCTATGTATGTTAATCAGACTATTATTTCCACATTTAGTCTTATATCCTTTTTTTTCTTATTTTCCTTCTCTCTTTCTACCACGCTTCATCTCTTTCTCGAACCAACACGGACAGAGGCGAGATGTTAATGGTCGGTAATGTCGAGCTTTTTAGACCATACGGGGACCATGGACTCCTTAATACATGCACAGTAGCATAAATAATAATAGGAGTCGAAGACGAAATATAATTATAGATGTTAAATATGAAAAAATAACTTATTTAAATAAGTCATGATTCCTTACCTAATATTGAATAGACTCGGCTATTTTTACACTTCTTTTTCATAAATGAAAACGAAATGTATTTCAGCAATAATATAAAAAAAAACATGTACAATGAGTTGTAAGAATAACTATATAAACAGCACATGTTATGTTTTTTGATGACGTGCAAATATAAATGTGTTGGACAAACCCATCAGGAAGTATATAAACGCATGAAGAAACAGAGCTGACATAACTGCATTGTATCTACGCAATTTGATGACGGCTACAATAATTTACAAGACTTTTCATTTAAGCTAATTGATTTTGTTAATTCGGAAATGGAACATGTGTTAAAAGAAACCTATTCGATTTACTGTCTGGATGATATCAATCCAACAGTTTAGGTTATAAAAATAATCTCTCGCCAGGGTCCAATTTGTACAATGAAATGCTTTGTTTTAATATTTTTTTTAAATAATGAACACAATAGAAAGGCAAGCGATAAAAGGGATGTAACTCCCAAATTTACGGCATTGTTTGGACCATATTGTAGACGATGACCTGTTTCTCATTTTGTCTGAAATAAACTCAATTATATCGGCCACCTATTGTAAATAATCTACCGTTTGGAAAAGAAATACAATTAATATAAAAATGTAAGAGGCAACAAGAGGACAGTCAGGGTAGATTCTGTAAACTGATGAATGAAATGACTAACAATGCTAGTTTCGAATTTCTTTTTAGGTATCAATATATATAAAATATTACATCATCCTATACTGTTTAGGTTGGCGGGTGCAGTATTACAACAAGGCTATAAATGATGATTTCAAAAATGTATGATGGATCTGTATGGTCTCAGTAAAATGTCAGGACAAAATAAAACCAACTGTTCCAATATCCATAATTACTAACACTATCTACACACACACACACACACACACACACACACACACACACACACGTATATATATATATATACAATCACACATAGTGTAGGATATAAAAAAAAGAGAATTAGATCACACAGTGTGCCCACACACACAATTTATGCACTTTAGCTTACATGAGAAGGTGTAATAGTACAAATACAAACATACTTATATGATATTATTCAAACCTTTATACAACTTTAATGGGCTCTAAATTTGTTTTCTTTTGAAAGTCCTACCTTGCTACCTTTTTCAGTCTCTGGTAATGTTTATTTTTTTGACGATAGTGACATGTATTTCTACGTTTGTCCCACGTGTAGCCTGTCGGGGAGGTTTCTTTTCATTGATATTTTTGGATATTCTGTTGTCCTATTTCCCACCTTCTCAAAGACAGAACATGTTTCATTACTTTTATCTCTAGAAGAGTGGTCAAATATATATATATATATATATATATATATATATATATATATATATATATATATATATATATATATATATATATATATATATATATATATATATATATATATATATATATATATATATATATATATATATATATATATATATATATATATATATATATATATATATATATATATATATAGAGAGAGAGAGAGAGAGAGAGAGAGAGAGAGAGAGAGAGAGAGAATTAGTTAGCCAAGTCAAGAGTCAAGTCCAAAGTGATAACGCTAGACATCTACCGTCATAAGTTTATCACATTTTTCGAAAGAGAAATAAAAGCCAAGTGGCGACTATGTTTTGTTTCACCCAACACTCTCCGCGAAGTTTTAGCCGAAGTTCACATGAACGATTTCAACGAGATCACGATCGACACTTTTCAAGAAGTACTCAAGTCTTATCATGAAAGTGCAACCTCATGTCGTGTCGTAGAGATCTACTGTTTCGAGGATATAATTTTCCGGACGGAAAATTCATTTACGTTTAGCAAGGGCAAAATCACTTCGATGCTATTACTAGCATCAAAATTAAATGAACACTTATATTATTATGACAAATGTGACCTAGGATTTAACAATCGAGAACAAAATAGTATGACGCGATAGATGTTGCGTCTGTCTATTGCCCATATATTGTGTTCTTGCATGATAGTACAGTATTCAATGATGTATTTGCAAGTGAACGTTCGCCGGTCTACTATGTTACGAGTCTTAAACAATAGAAAAGTGCTAGCGAATATTACTTACAACGTGTTCCCCTTGTGAAAGCCACGTTTGTACCATTTCTAATATGTTAACGTCTGTGCAGGAAAGAAAAGGACGTCGTGTTTCTTGTCAATTTGTAACAGTAATGATATATTCAGAGTAATGAGAGTAAACCGACGAAATTATTGAATGACAACCGGAACAAGAAACAAAAAGGGGAGATCGTGTCAATTTCTGTCTATGTTCAGTTGATATTATATACAAGAAATTTTAGTGTATTACTTCATGTGTTGAACCAGTGGGACCCAGAATATATAATAGTGATAGATAAATAGACAATTTTTTGCATAAAATTTGCATTATCAGAACTGTAATGAACAAACATTACTGTTGTTCCGAATGTTTCTTGGAGTGAGTAGCAAGTTGTATTATGCTACCATTCTCTGCATCACTTGACATGGAGTAGATAACTTATTTCCATCTAATTGACCAATCACTGCAATGAGTAACATATTTTCCTTGCATCTTACTAGTGTTTTCAGTCAAAGTTGGGACTTCTGTGTATTGCATATCACTTATGAGTCAAAATACAAACTGCACAAACCTATATGTGCCATCGCATAATGTACCGTTTAGCGCTGGGAGTCTCAATGCCCGTTTTTTCCTGGAACCGTGTAAAAATGTACTTTTGATTAATACTAGCTTACTTATTTCTCAACTGAAGGAAACATTTAAGGATGAATTGAAAATTAATAAATTCAACAATAATTACAAACTTAGATCACTAAACACACTAATTGTGATTAACCTTGCCTTCATGAGCCCTCACTCTCTTATCATCAGAGAATTCCCTCTGTCCCTTCTCCTGTTATGGGATTATCAAATTTCCAGATCCTCTTCTCCATTATACGACTATTTATATATATATATATATATATATATATATATATATATATATATATATATATATATATATATATATATATATATATATATATATATATATATATATATATCTTCAGACCTGATATCCAATCCCTTAAGTTTATATTTGATTGTGTTATTTACTCGATGCGAGAAATAACACGGAGATCGATCATCTTCTAGATAACGATAACCAAAACCACAAAAAAAGTATGGAGATCACACATCTCCACCGCTTCATGACGTGCAAGTTAAAGTGCCGATGTTCTACTCTAGTCATAATCCTA